>QYTT01091421.1:20418-32896 GCA_006980735.1 Dasypogon diadema
GGCTCTATTGTTGGGTAGCCTTCTGATTCTAGAGGTTTTGAATTAGTGCAATGCGGTACTTACGCTATTTGCGATGCCCCATTGGCCTGACGCAAATTTATCTGCAGGATCCTATCGCTTCCACGTTCCACTTAACTCGATGTTTCGTATTTCGGGATCTTAAGAGCCCCGCATTATCTTTTTAAATATTGAGTTTCCCTTTTTGCCCAGAAGGCGCACTTCCCAACGGGGAGCCAAGAAACATTTACTTATCTCCGATTTTTAAGGACATTTTTAGACACATTCAAGTCAAAATGCTCCAGAATGTGGTTAACTGCCATACACATGCGGTTAGTAGTCTCATGCTTACCGTAATTAGTTCTAGAGAAGCTAATATTCATAAAGGGGACACCCCTCAAGCTGCGACTATTGGTTTTGAAGGACACCCTGCCCTGGAGCTCCGAAGAGTCACTGAACAATAACAAAGAATAAAACTATATCGGCAACTTACCATATAAAGAATTACATACCTGAGATGCGTTCTCAAGTAGTGGTCTGGCGAATAAGTTATATAATGGCAAGGAAACCTGACGGTTAGAGAACTAATATATTTATGTTGAGCCTCAATCGATGCACTATATCGTCAATGGGAAGCACAAATAATGAGAGGGCCAAAATGACTGCCCTGAGGCACCCCAGACGTGGTCTCTATGATTCTAGACCGAAAACAACGGAAAAGCCCTTGATATGATCTATCAAACGGATACGACTGAATCCATTTCAGGAACTATTTATTTCAGCCATGGTACTCTTTTTCTTTTATTCTACGTTTGTAGGTATCGAGCACTTATTCAATGGATCAGATGTCCCTTTAGTAAGTCTCTTGGTTTAAGATTTAACTAAAGGTCCTCCAAAGGACCGGGTTTTGACTTCTGCAACTGAATACTGGATTCGCTGATCATTTATTCGACCACTAATTTTACAGTCCGATTGATGTTCAGTTTGGAATCCGTTTTAGCACCGAGGGCTCAGACTTGGCGTTAATTTTCGAATGCAATAGAGCACTGCTAAACTTGAAGTTAACCGTGATCTCCTTTCCCTTAGATTTCTTAGATTTACGGGGACTCCACTCCTGGTAAAACTATAATGATCTATAAATGACACGTCCTTTTCAAGCAAGGGAGGGACTCAATTGAAGACAACGCTTGACCTGGACGGCCGATTGAGGCTACCGCGCCAGAAATCATCGAAGAAGTACATATAAAAACTTTGTATTGGAAGATGGCTGGTTAAAGAAGAAATAGTCTGTTCAAGATGGGTCCCGAGAATGCGTACGCCACTTCAAAAACGCGAGCGCGTCGAATGTTCTCGCGAGTTTTTGGACCGCTGTGGAAACTAAAAGGGGGAAATTATGGCCCGAATTGTAACTAGTGATGAAATTTGGGTTCACCATTTTGAACCTGAGTCAAAGCAAAAGAGTCGATGCAGTGGCATAAAAAAGGCACACCACCTCCTAAAATATACAAAGTGTCTCAATCGGCCGGAAACATCATAGCGACCATCTTTTGGGATACCTTCCTTTTGATTGATTATAAAGAACGTAGCGTCTCCATAACGGTAGTGTATTACGCTTCCTTGCTAGGGCGATAAAAAGAAGCTAAAGAAAAGAAACGAGGAAAACTGACAAGAGGTGTGCTCCTTTTGCCCGACAACGCTCCCCTGCACACAAACCATGTTGCGACAATTGCCATTCACCGATACGGTTTTGAACAACTGTGCCACCCACCCCACAGTCCAGACCTAACCCCCGGCGACTATTATTTATTTCCAAAGATGAAGACAGAGCTGCGTGGAAAGAAATTTAGCGACGATGATGAAATCAAGTCGGAAATTTCGGCCGATTTTGACACCCAAGACAATTTTTTTTCGAAAGTATTAAGAAGTTATTTGATAGATCTGATAAATGTAAAAAAGGAAAAATAGTTTAATGTTTCATTTCATCATCCTTCCCTGTCATTCCACGAACTTTTTGACCTCCCTAAATAACAATTATTGAGGGATGTCACTCCTAGGGATTTTTCGGCTGAAAAGAGTTTGTCAGAAAAGTGAGGATCACAATGCTTGGTCATACATTTCCAGACAAGATGCCGTTTTTAAACTTCTATATTTTGAAGAAGACATTGCAAGTGGTCAAAAACGATCATTTTCAGAAAATCATATGTTAGCATCCTTCCTAAACACAGCACCAGTACCTTTTTCTGTTTTGGTCTTTTGTTATAATAAAACAGGGACTTTTGGTAGAAAATGCACCCGTTTTCATTCAGTTCAACTCCCCCCTTCTCCTCGCACGGCTGTATTTTGCATCATAGGGTGTCTCCACAATTTCAGTTTCATGACAAAAAATTCTTTTAAGAAAGAATATCTAACGCGGGATGGATTCAAACCCGGAGTGCACAATTCCCTGAGGTACTGAGATCCCAAATAATCATAAATTTCTAATCTCAAGTGAACTGCAGTCATTTTTGTTGTGTCACATATTTCAAAGGCAATTCACTCCTTAAATTTCTCAAAACTTGTAACAATGCCAAAGCTAAGTCTCTTCTTGAAATTCCCTGCTCAAAAGGACAAGACTATTAGGCGCATTTTCGATTATCATATTATCTTTGTTGGCAACTTGTCGCACAAGGAGAAAAAATCCCGAAGGGCAAAAAACCGCAGAGTCCCCATCACTTAGTTCCGACCAACCAAGTATGTCGCCGTTTGATGATGATGTTCCTGCCGGTCTGGATCATAAAAATCGCATATGAAATTATGAATGTATAATCAATCAGAATTGTCGGTGATTAAAGGAGAACATAAATTTATCGATGTCAATAATTCGCTTGAGCATGCGCACATATGTCGTTGTTATGTTGTATGCGCCAGAAACATATAGTCTGAACGTTTAGTGTACAGCATTCCGTTTCTTTTTAATCATTTGCTGTTTTTTCTGCTGTACATTCTAAGCCGAACATGACATATGTTATGTTTGTGTTATTCTTATAATGTTTCGATCAGCTTTGTGCCGTGGAGCCCGTACGGCCCGGGGAACAGCCGATCTTGTGAAGCCTTTCCGATCAAACTTGTAGGATCGCTGTTTTCGATTTAGGTCTCTTGTCTCGTTATGTTTTATGCGATCAATAATGTCATTAATTTCGCAATGTAATTTTTTGGTCACAGTTACATACGAATACGACATGACTGGATTTATGGACTATATCCTTCTCACGATCGTTCCGTCTGATCTGTAGTTGATAATTGTAATAAAATTCGTTGCGAGGTTGCGGACGGACTTTTTCAATGAGTTCTTGTGAAAAGATGACTGATGTCTGTTGAACATTTTTAAATTAAGATCGCTGTAATATATTACTTCAACTGTCCCAGGGAATCGAGATGTTATTATATGTCGGCACAAGTATTTTTGCACAAAGGTACTTGGGTTGATTTCAAGCACACTGTAGATCGCATCCAGGTATATATTGATAAGCTACGACTAGTTGTAAGTCGATTAAATCTCGTACATTTCATGCAGTTCTATTTAGAAGCAAAACACTACTTTTAAATGTTGGCTGCAAGACTGCAAAAGGTTTCTGAAAAAGGACAACTCATTTATGGAGAACTAAAGTAACAAAAGACAAAATTTTCATATTATATTAAAGAATATAATAGAAGAAGATAATTGGATGTTAGGCTTTACCGCACCGAAAGTACTATGGATAACCATACTAGCCTCTGAATAGAAAAAGCATAGTAATGTTTGCTCTGGAGATAGGATCTGAAAGCGCCCAATGCACCTCTGCGTGCTGTTCTTTAAACTTAGTGAAGAACTTGCTGAGTACCAGACTGCATAGTCTTTGGTGCCCATACTGAAGGTAGATACGTGTCTACTATTGAGTTTTCTTTGTAAAAAGCGAGAAGAAAACTTTCTCAATAAACTTTTGTCAACAATTTTCTTGACCAAGGTTTTGACGATCTTTGCAAAGAATTCTTGGTAGTGGAAACACCTCAAGTTCGAACAAGTTTGTTATTTTCAAGAGATTTTGGAAATTTCCTGGTCAAATAGTTTTCTGCATTCGGAAGTTTAGTTACTTATTGACATCACAGTCTGTGACTAATTTGTGAAGTGAATAAAGTGGTGTAAGCAATAATTTTCATTAAATAATTGATAATTTCCCCTAGGTTCTCCAATTGAGGACCCATTTCTCATATGAGTATCTGACCTTCTTTTTGTAAGATGAGAAACTTTCTGAAAGATAAAGTCGAAGTCAATTGAAGACATCCGTACAAAATTTGTATGCATGATCTCTTACTCGTTTCTTAACTCCCTCGTTAGTACTGAATAAGCAAGCACCTTCACTTTTTTTGAGAAAAATATTTTTCACCCAGGTTTCTCTAATTTGTTTTCACATTAGTTCCATCATTATCTAATAAAAATATAAACAACTCTTGCTGCAGCTATATGGACCGCCTTGAACCATAATGAAATTCTTCTACACAAGAACACGATAAACTCTGTACTGATCGATGTTTTCTTGTTAAAACTTTCTTTATGTGGAAACACCATTGAAATATTCTCCTACCAAGTTTCTGTCAATAAACATTGTTTTCTCTTCAAAAAGTTTTCTTTGACAAATCTTCTATGTAGTGGAAACACTCTGGCAAAGAAACTTCTTCATTCGAAAAAGTTTTCTCAAAGAAAACTCCGTAGTGGACGTTTACCTTAATGCCCTGTGAGAGAGCATACTCTATCTATACCTACCTCTCCACAAGGTGACTGCCTCTTTTCTGCGTGACCCTGCTGATTAAATCGCAGAGGATATCGGCGACGGCACCTTTATGTCTATGAAGAAGCAGCACAACGTAATCTCCTTGTCTGCGAAGATTCTCTCGACAGAATCGTTCGTGAGTTTAGTAACTTTGTGAGCAAAATTGTTAGCATTAACTGGGTGGGTCCAAAATAATATTGTCAAGAACATAACTGTTTAATGTTCTCTACATGAGTTTTAGAAGAAAGCCTGTAAAGCTTGTAGGCCTATAAGATTTGGTCCCGTGGACGGTTTATTTCACCCTTTTAGTACAAACACCACCCTTGGCAGGCGAAATATATAACCCAGAAACAGTCTTATGTACTCCGGCGACTGTTTTATCAACGCCTCTGCGACCTTTGAAGTCTTTAAGGATCGCAATTTTAGGTCAATTGGAATTGAGGAATCTCTCAATTGTCTTTTTCCTTTCCGTTTCAGTCTCAAGGCATCTGAATTAGAACTATGCCTGATTCGATTCTTAGAAACCTTTTGGAGGGGTCCAATTAGTCGATATTTGATCCGTAAAGATTTATCTGAGTGCATTTAATGGCATTACAGTTTCACATTTGTGTAATCACGTTGGATACAAATGATTTGGTACATTAATTACGGTATGCCATTGAGGACAGGTAGAGTTTTGCTTCTGATCGATTATCAAGAATCCTGTCCTGTTTATGATCGTCCACATAGAAGAAACCATCTAAATCATTAGTACTTCACTTTTCCTTATCTTTCCTTACCACCTTATACAGTCAATGCGCTATTACACTCGCTTATTCATCCCTCCCCCGGAAGAACCCTTTTTGATTTACCTCATGAATGCTGCGATCGCCGAATGATACCGAATGAAATTGTTCCATTGGCAGAATCAAGGCTATATTTGCAGTTGGCTTTTCCGTCAATTGAATAGCTTCTTACGAGTGCAGACTTATTCAATCCTGTGTCTTCCTTAGCCTGGAAAACCATATTTACCGAGACTTTGGATGGCTTAGTTTGTCATAATTAAGCACATCAGTCTTCGATAGATAATCATTTTTGAGGCTGAGATAGATATTATCAAATAGACTATTGATCTTTCTTTATATTCATTTGAACCTCCTAGACAGCGGAAAGAACCAATTTAACCATAGAGTTCACATGACTTTAGTGGACTTTACTCATAGTACCTTGCTAAGATTTAAGATGTAGCAGTTCAAAGGTGCTTCACTCTTCAGCAAAGCTACTTTACCCTTCCTCCCAGAATTAAGACTTTGGCCAACTCATCCATGGACACATCTTTACAGATCACCTTGGTTTAAAGAGGTGACTCAGAAATTTGGAAATGATAGTTACCCTTTTCGACTTGCTCCTTATCCTGACTGAAGAGTAGAGTGCTTGGAAATCCCTAAACGGCTATGTCCCTCCTAATATTAACCAGGGCCTGACTGAAGTGAGTCGTATATCTTGGTCCTTCGGCGAAGGGTTGTTGGCCAGAACTGGATGTTGATTGCTCCCTCTCGGAAATTCTAAATTAAGCGACAGCACATCGCTCTTTATCACTGCCGGAGCGGTACAGTCTTCTATAGCTTCACAACTAAGCCATTGGCTTTTCAACCGCCATTTCCGGATGAAATGTAATTTTAATTCTCTTACACGCGGAGACTCCATAGGCGAATATTTAATACTTTGACTTCGTAAACGAGATACTCCTCGTGTCTTTGGTGGTATCTTCCCTCAAGGCAGCGCCCTTAATAGGACTGATTACGGATGTTTCAAGGAAAGACACTTGCTTATATATATATATATAAGTTTATACCACTACCATTCTCAAATCAGTCTGCCGAGCGCAGGATTACGACTGGACTATCTGATCCAAAGTGCAACGGTTCAATCAAAAAAGTAAGTAGTCATTTCGATTTTGTTGGTTCTAATAAATATTTGGAAATCAATTGTACCTGATTTCGATAGGTTAAAATTGATTGTTTTTATGGGGGAGCTACAGCTCAGGAGATACCCTATGATACTATGCACAGCTTTGGAAGAAAGTAAAATGGGGATGAAGGGAATAGAAATTAGAAGCTCGAGTGAAGGTGTCTGTGTACATTCCGTTTAAGGGGGAACACCACTGTGACGGTCCCGAAAAAGGCCTTCTTTTACAATTTTTTTTTACAACTTAGTGAACTATTTAAGGACTGGGGGAAAGATATGTTATCAAGGATTCTTTGAAGTATATTTGTGCAAATTTTTACTAAAAAAATAATCAGAATTAGGACGGATATGTGTAGGAAAGTGCCGATCCGTAAAAATTCCTCTCCCAACGATTGCGTCGATATTTCCGGTATGGTTCAACTAAAAAAAGAAAATGATGTATTTTCTTAATCTACATAAATATAGTTAACGTTAAGTGTAGCCGCTTTTTTTAAATTACTTTTTCACAAAATGGCGGCATGTTAAAGAAAAACTTCAATTTTCAAACAATTTTTCTTCATTCAGGCGGCCGTAAAAAATAGTAGTTTTCAAAATAAAAAAAAGGCTACGCTTAACGTTAGCCACTACGATTACGAATATTTTGGTTAAAAAATTTTTACGATCAAATTATTAGTTTTCGAGTTTTCGTTAACTCGAATTCGGAAAAAATCGTTTCGAAAAAACGCGATTGAAAATTTAAGTACGTGTTTTGTTTTTAAAATGTCGGAGAGAACTAAATGCCGAATATACTTTACTGTTGTGTTCTTGTTAATTGTCCTTTTTAGAGTCTTTTGTATATACTTTTTTGTGTCTCTTTTATCTTACATTTGTGTTAGAGTTATGTCCTTTTTATAGTTCTTGTGTCTTCTATATGTATTCTTTGTGTGCCTTTTGCTACTCTTTTTGTGTTTTTGATTGTATTGTTTTGTGTCTATATTGTATCTTTTATATAGCTTTTGTGTCTATCTAAATAAAAAAAATTAAATTTTTTAAATTTTTAACGTTAGAAGATCCTAGCAAGCTTTACGTTGTATATGAGTCAACAAAAAGAGAGGCGAGGAGACTTGCTCCAAACAAAGCAGGTACACCAGCAGGTACGATCAGCCGGGAACAGCCGCATTACCTGCATCCACTAAAAAGGCTATAACTTCGTCATTTTTACGAATTTTGCCATACAAATTTGTGGACATATTCTTGAAAGTATGTACTTTAAGAAAATCGGTTTTCTGACCTCCCCCACAGTGGTGTCCCCCTTAAATAACTAGTCGACGGAAAAAACAGAAGTTGGTCGTGTGTTCGCGTTCGTACAGTTCGGTTCAAGAAAGATTCTGTAAACTTCACTCTTCTGCTAGATCTTTTCTCGAGGACGTAGACGTGAAGATGGAGCGATGCATAGGAATTAGTCTACAAGGGAATAGACCAGAGATTTCGTTAAAACAATGTCCATTAAAGCAGCGATAAAAGAGCGTTAAACAAGCAAAATTGCGTCGGTGGTCCAGGAAACCGAATTTAGAGGTATCGTCTCGTCGCTAATGAGTTTAAAAGTATCTTTTTGGGATTTTGTCCAACGCGGACAATACTACACGCTCTGTCCCTGCCCAAATATGCAAATTTTAGGGAGTTAATTAGAAAAAAGAGATGTGTAATGTTATGTAATGTGCATATTATTAGTGGCACTTTTATCCACAATGAAAAAAAAACATCAAAATTGACCTACGATCCTAGGTAGTACACTGACCTCGACGTCTCTTGTTATCTTGAGCATCTGTTTGTAGGTTAGCTGTCCCATACTACCCACGGAGCCACCTGTGACAACCATCCTCCTGCTCGCCAGAGCCGAGCAGTTGCACACAATATGCTCCGCCGTCTCAGTATCCTCCAGGCACATTGCATAATAAACACTTCATAAGGTTTGCAAAAAATTTGAATTGGCAGTTTCTATACCCTAAATGGTAGATAGGGTATATTAGTTTTAATCCAACGTTTGTAATGCATAGAACCAATAATGCTAGAGCAGAATGAATTATATACATATGCTCGGAATGTGAAAACAAATCGATTTAAGCATGTCCAGCTGTCCGTGCATCCGCCCGTACGATAACTCGAGGACGAATTGAGCTAGAAGGCTGAAATTTGATATATGTATATTACTTTCAGAAAATTTGTAGATCTAAGCTTGAAAATGCGACTAATTCCCCCACTCCTTCAATAGGCCACCATATTGAATTTTTGATTAAATATTGAGTATAATTCAAATAGAGAACACCGTATAGGCTCTCAAATTTAGTAAGGAGCATTTTTATGAGACGCTTAACCAATAAAATGGAAATAGCTCATATTTCGCCACTCCCTGCTCGGGGCGCCATATTGAATTTTATGTCCAATAAATTTTTTACAGAATAGTTTTATGAGATGAACTATATTTATATCCTATAGGTTATCAAGTAATCAGCCTAAGGCTGATTATATATTTTGTGTTTTTTTTACAACAATTAAACAATTCAAAAGCAAGACAGAGTGGCCAAATCGGAAATTGGCAGTGAGGTAGACCAGTCGCACCCAATTTATTTATTTTGCTTTCAAAAGATATATGGAAAATATTGGAAATAGACCTAATGATATAATTTTTTTTTGTTCTAGTTTATAAATACTGATAGAAAATTATTTTCCTTACCTGCATCTGCCCATTTGAAATCTATGAAAAAATTGAATTGTAACTGCTTTATATTAACACATAGTACAAACAGTTGAGATTGTACTTACCGCGCTCATAATAGATTTCTCACTATCACGAAAAAAACGTCTCAAAAACATTTCAAATTCCAAGTCCTGCAGGAATTCGGACAAAAATTCTTCTTATCCCCAGCGTCACGACAAACTCTCAGGAAACTATTTAAAGAATAAAACACCAAAGGAGTATTTTTTAAATTTTTTATTATGGAATAGTTTTTATTGCAACTAGTTTTTTCTATTTTCTTTTCAGTATTCAACATGCGACCTGGTTTCATCTTTTGTGTTGTGTTTTAACCTTAACATTAAATTTTATTTAAATATACATTTTATCGACCATTTTATGCTTAGTTATCTCAATCTGCATAATAATAATACATTACATAAAGTTAATAAATTTTATGTGCGATTTGCTTTATACATTGGTTTAACGGCCTTCTCACGTCTCCTGATCGACTTAAACTAGAAAATAAATTACAGGTAGAGAGGAACAAAAGCATCTTCTTAAGATAGAACGTAAAGGAGAAATTTATATCAGCAACTGTTTTCTGTTTACAACAAAAAAAAATTCCCGTTCACTTCAGGTGATATGTTGTTAAGTTAGATAGAATGTATCTGGGTTTAATTGTGGTGAACAAAAGGTGAATTATTTTGGGGTTTCCCCGAATAGTGTTTTCCTGTTTGGTTTTCGGTAGTCTTGTAACACTGATTTTCCTATTTTTATTTATAATATTTACATTTTTGAATGCTTATCTTTTTCGTGTGTAGTAAATGTTTCGTGTTATCTTGTTTAGTTAACATTGCAATTTAAATAAAATATATATTTTGCTATTTTCCTATGTCTATACAGTTAATTTGCATTTCCCGAAATACACAAAATCTTAAAGGAAAAAATAGAACATGTTTTTCTCGTCTACAAGTAAATAAATAAAAAAACGTTATCAAATTTCAATTATTGTTTTTGTTTCTCCTCCTCTTACACATTATTTATGAATATACATGACTTACGCTACTATATACAAAAACAAAACTAATTTAAACAGAAATTTACATTAACAACGCTTTCCTAATCTATATTTCCCCAGGTAAGAAAAAATCTCGCTCTATGAAGAGATGTCAACAAAATTAAATTAACTAACCTAGAAATGATTTGATATATTGAAAGTGTAACAACCTGCTCTGCTAGTTTGGATCAACACAACACTTTTTCCACTATTCTAGAATTTTCAGTGTTGTCCTCATGGATCGTAAATTATTTCTGAACTTATTGGGATGAATTGGTTCCAGCAAAGTCGAAAGCTTTTGGAAAGGATCGAGATAAAATTGAGGCCTTTAAAAATTTAACTCCTTTTTTAATACGAAGGTCAATTAACTAAAGATTACACTGAGTAAGATTATGTTTGCTATATAAATCGTGTCACAGGAGCTTACAGGTTCTCTGACTGTAGTATTTTTTTTTTTTCAGAAGTATTTATTGGAATCCATACTACAGATTTTAAAAGGACTACAGTATTGTATATAATATTACCCATTAACATTCCAATTCCATTCCCTGAAATCGATTGTTTTAGTTGCATTCTTTTTCAATTCTGAATTAGAATTATTAAGATGTATAATCATTCAGATAATGATTGATTTGCAATTCTTCGTAAATCCGACAGAGATTGCCAACAGAATTCAAATGTAATTTAGAAGGAATTACACAGGAATTACACAGGAATTACAAGTTGATTTTCATATCTTAATTCCTTCTCAATTCTCTTTCTAGAGGAATTGAAAAGGAATTGCGAAATTAAAATCGATTTCTAATGCCTTTTCTAGAGGTAATGAAAAAGAACTAAAATATTAACATCGACCCGTAATTCTGGAGATATTCCTTCTCAATTACATTTCAATTCTCTGGAAGGAATCAATCACAGTTTAATATATAGCGAATTGCAATACCATACATCATCGTCTTAGTAATTCTCATTACAAATTGGAAAAAATGGAATTAGTATTAGGATCTGTATTAGGTGGGAATTAATTTTGTAAGGAATGATTACTTTACAGCTCTGAAAAGGAATGAATTACTAGATTACAGAGCTTTTTCAGATGTTCCCACAACTCAATATATACAAGAATCGACCAAATAAAATTCGAAATAGTATCCAGTTCTAAATGTTTAATACACAAGATTTTTAGAAATACTGAAAATAATTCCCTCCTTTACACATTAGCTCCAGTTGCAAATTGTACGCAAGCTAGCGAAAAGGAAATGGCTGATATATTATTAAGAAAGGGGCAGATTTCTGAAGTTCCTGGTGATGATTTTGGTGAAAGTGAAAGTGGCTTCTACATGATGTTTGTATCACTTTGGCAGATTCATAAACTGCCATTCAAAAGTTATTTCCTATACAATGAGAAATTTGTTAATCCAAGGATGCGGAGAATTGGGAAAACTACTAACGGAAAAAATATGGTCTTGGCCCAGATGAAGCTAAACTAGTGCTAGTAAATTCACAGAAACTTAAAAGAACTGAAATTGCAACATCTAGGGATCTTATGGTTATCTATGGTTAACTCTTTCACAAAAAGCGTCTTGTCCGCCGAGATACTCCCTGTGAACGAAACCCTTTGCCAAAGGTGTACACATCGCGCGCGGCGAGTATTCGGCGAACGTTGATTCGAAACTGATTTGGAAAAACTTTAACTCCTTTGGGAATTATTGAGTTGTCTTTGTCTCGCTTTCAGAAACAAATTGCATAATAAAACGTTTGAATATTGAAACTGCAAATCCAGGGTAAACCGTAGACGTAGTATGAACAAAAAAGCCAGCGAAAGATGTCAATAAGAAAATATGCTGGACTCCTGAGACGATTGAAGCGTGTGAGACTAGGAAGGCAAAGCTCGCCGAATCTACTCTTTTAGGTTATCTTGATAATTCAATCAATCAAGCACTTTTCGTAGATATTTCTGATTTCGCTATCGGCACTGTA
>QYTT01091421.1:32916-47707 GCA_006980735.1 Dasypogon diadema
TAAGATGTATAATCATTCAGATAATGATTGATTTGCAATTCTTCGTAAATCCGACAGAGATTGCCAACAGAATTCAAATGTAATTTAGAAGGAATTACACAGGAATTACACAGGAATTACAAGTTGATTTTCATATCTTAATTCCTTCTCAATTCTCTTTCTAGAGGAATTGAAAAGAAATTGCGAAATTAAAATCGATTTCTAATGCCTTTTCTAGAGGTAATGAAAAAGAACTAAAATATTAAAATCGACCCGTAATTCTGGAGATATTCCTTCTCAATTACATTTCAAATCTCTGGCAGGAATCAAACGCAGTTTAATATATAGCGAATTGCATACATCATCGTCTTAGTAATTCTGAGAAAAATGGAATTAGAATTAGGATCTGTATTAAATGGCTGATATATTATTAAGAAAGGGGCAGATTTCTGAAGTTCCTGGTGATGATTTTGCTGAAAGTGAAAGTGGCTTCTACATGATGTTTGTATCACTTTGGCAGATTCATAAACTGCCATTCAAAAGTTATTTCCTATACAATGAGAAATTTGTTAATCCAAGGATGCATAGAATTGGGAAAACTACTAACGGAAAAAATATGGTCTTGGCCCAGATGAAGCTAAACTAGTGCTAGTAAATTCACAGAAACTTAAAAGAACTGAAATTGCAACATCTAGGGATCTTATGGTTATCTATGGTTAACCCTTTCACAAAAAGCGTCTTGTCCGCGGAGATACTCCCTGTGAACGAAACCCTTTGCCAAAGGTGTACACATCACGCGGGGCGAGTATTCGGCGAACGTTCTTTCGAGACTGATTTGGAAAAACTTTAGCTCCTTTGGGTATTATTGAGTTGTCTTTGTTTCGCTTTCAGAAACAAAAAGGCATAATAAAACGTTTGAATATTGAAACTGCAAATCCAGGATAAACCGTAGACGTAGTATGAACAAAAAAGCCAGCGAAAGATGTCAATAAGAAAATATGCTGGACTCCTGAGACGATTGAAGCGTGTGAGACTAGGAAGGCAAAGCTCGCCGAATCTACTCTTTTAGGTTATCTTGATAATTCAATCAATCAAGCACTTTTCGTAGATATTTCTGATTTCGCTATCGGCACTGTACTTCAGCAAAGGGTAGGTGACAATTGGCAGCCCTTAGGCTTTTATTCAGAGAAGCTTAATTCTGCTCAACGTAAATATAGCGCCTACGATGGAGAACTCCAAGCTGCTTATCAGGATATAAAAACTTCAAATACTTGCCCAAAGGTCGCGCCTTCACCCTCTTCATTGTCCGCAAACCTTTAACCTTCGCAGACACATTTCTGGTAAAAAAAAAACATATGACATTATGCTCCATCGATTTCGCTGCCACTGCGGATGCCCAAAACGCAGGCCAATAGTTTTAGAATCTTCTTAAGAATTCCTCATACGAGTTTGACAAAATTCTAATTTTTGGCATCGAAAAAAGTCGTTATTGGGAGATTTCTTCAATAGGAATATGGTCGTACATCCCTGGAACATTTAGTTTTCGGAGTTTTACACAATCTTGATAGTGACTGATACTTTTGGACTTCAATGAATAAAGATGTGAATAATTGGACTCGTGCTTGTCTGGCCTATCAAAGCTGGTTCTGGTCGTTTCCATCGCAAGGGTTTAGATATTGTCTCACTATCCACATATTTTGTGGATATATATTTATGTCAACACATTGGTCACAATCTTCGAAATCTTCCAAAATAACCATAAAAACAGTTGCAGCGACGATGAACACCTTTTGTGCTATTCAGTCAGTCTAAAAACAAGGAAATACACAAAAACAGTGGGGTGACAGAAGGAGAGTCCCAGTACGAAACGTAGTCATCTCTCATTAATGAAGTAATGGACATATGTCATAGACATATAAAACTCCCGAACCGCGCAATGCCCTGTCTCACATGGGCACACTTTTTCTGGTCTTCTTCTTATCAAATCGTTCTTAGACGAAACGAGAGGCAATTACTTTTAGCTTTTTCATTTGCATGGCTTGCAATGCAGCTGACACTGATGAAGTGCCACTGGAATCATCCTTAGACGGAAAGAGACGACCTGAGAAAAGTGATCCCATTTTTCTACCAAGTATAGTATTACGACGAGCGGTCCATTTCTTTATGTCGGTAACATATGTATACTACATATACTACATACTACATATGAATCTCAACATAGGAATAACATTTGAGATTTACGCATTAATCTTTGGTGCATTATTCTTTCATTACACCATTTATAAAAGTGTAAGGGTAAAAGTGAGATTCAACAATTTCACTTGGCTGAATTCAATCTATATTGCGATTCCATTCCCTCTGAATTTAGGAATAAACACAAACACGGACAAGAAATTGCAAATTTCCCTGATACAATGCTCTCTGTCATTAACATCCTCAAATATCTTGCGCCTTGTATTACCAAGTCATTGATGCTATCATTTTATACCATTTTTTGATAATATCATCAAAATGATAAAATCATTATGAAGAACGATATTGGCAACTACAAAACGGATACTCTCAACTCCATCGGGATATAAAGTGAAGCGTTCCAAATAATAAAAGGCGACATATAAATAAACTTGTGGAAAACCCCTGTGTTTGACAGGCAACATTAAGACGTTGTACAAAATTAGTAATTGTGTACTAAATAAGCCTCAGAAAAGCACTCTACCAAGAAACATTCCGTAAGGAGTGCGGGTAGAAGGAGTGCTGTATAGATCACATTAACACTTAAGGATTATTGTGGAGTAGTCTACCGAATTATGGCCCCCCCTATATCTTGTCTTCTTAAACTAAAAAGGCTTTCGCTTCGATTTATAGGAATTTAATATGGAAGTCATTGCGACAACGCAGTCTACCAGCCAAAATAACCCATTTAATAAAAGCTCTATACAATAATTACAGATGCAGTTATATATGACGGGAAACTGTCAGGCACTGAGTTTCGGAATTCGACAGGGATGCCTACTTTCGTCGCTTCTTTTTCTAACCTTATTGGTGCTTTCGATAGAAGATCAGGTAGTATATAATGGGAACTGTTAGGTAGCATAAAAAACCCGAACTACTTGATGATATTTATTTGCTGACCCATTGTCACCAGGAGCATGATACAATATTTAGCAACAGAGGCCGAATCCATTGATAATGAAGCAAAGGGGGATGAACATAAACGTTACTTCACTTGATAGCAAAGACGTCGAGATAACTACAAATTCTGTCACCTTGATAGTGTAATTACCGAAGGTGTAGCGGAAAATAATGCTAGATCCTGAATACGCAAAGCGACAAGCGCATATTCTAAGCTGTACCAGATGTGGAGATTAGGGGAGATATTAGTTAAAATTAAGCCACGACTGCTGAATTCCAGTGCAAAAGGGGCACTTTTATACGGTTGCCACAGATGGAAGTCAACAGTCCATCATAACGCACCTTCGTTACATCTTAATATTCGGAAAAATGTAATAAGAAAAAAATTTTGGGCGACATGCCGACTAGAAAAGGATTGGCACCAAATTATGTGAAGGAAATGGCGCAGGGTTGGCAACACCCTGCGAAGCAATAATGGCAACCAAATCAAACAGGTCCTTGATCAGAATCCCCAAAACAATCGTCGAGTATGCGGATCTGGAGCAACGTCAGAATTAAAAGCTGTCGCACAAAATAGAGTCAATTGTAGAGTCTTTGTTTCCGCGCAATGTATTACGAGGAATTAAGGAAATTGATAAGGTAAGGTAAGGTGCACAAACAACAAATTTTGAGTTTTCAGTTTGAGATTAAGGAACAGAAATGTTTGTTGCAGAATGCGAAAGACAGACATATAAGTAAAAGAGGTAGCAAAATGAAATCTTGAAAACGAAAAACTTGAAATTTCAAAAAACAACTCCACGTGCACCTACAAAAGTTCTCCGGGGAGACTAACTACGGCGAGAGAAAGGCGGTCACACTTGGCGGGGCATTTGCAAAGCATTTGAAAATTCTGTTTTTAAATTGTTAAACCGAAAGCTTGTGCAATTTTGTATTGATTTTCATAGCTTATTGCCAAAATTAGACTATGTCCGAAAAATTTAAAGTAGTGTTCGAGAAAACAAATATCTGCTTGTCATTAGAAAAATATCTACGTTTTATATCTCTAAAATTTTCGACTGTGCTGGTAACCATACAGAATGACTTCTAGGACAGATTAAAATAATTCCAATAAAAAGTGGTTAATGTTTCTGCCGGGGGTGGTTTAACTGTTATTTTACATATTTACCTCTTTGTTCTAGAAACAACATGTTTCCCGCACTCCTTTTAAGTCGATCAATTTGTTCACTTAATTTCTTAAAATTTTCTCGTTTTTACCTTTAAAATACAAATAAATCACATGTAAATTATTGTCCAAAAGATTTTTAGTTTTGTTCTCTAACTTTTATCTCTATGTTTTCCTTAGTTCCGTCTGTCGAACAGCACTGCATTGTGATTTCACTAAAACATCACCACACTCACAAACTCGACCACGACTGCCAAACACGCTCCCACTCCAATTCTTTGTTATACATAAAACGAGATATCCACCACAAAGCTCTATAGTCTGTTTTTCACGGCCTTAAAGAGAATTTTGCTTGGTCTTGTGTAACCACCACACTAAAAGCTGTCAATGGTCACGGTTTACCGGTCGTTGCACTGCTGGTCCCAGGCGAAAGCTTTTCTGAAGATGACGATGATGTTGAATTGCCCGAAATTGGACCTTGAGTAGGTAGTGTAGGTTGTGAATTTGGTGGTTGCTGCTCTCCCCCAATGGAGGACGATGTGCTGGAAGCTGACGGTGATGCTCCTGAAGGAGGTGCAGTTTGGTGATTATTCGTTGTTAAACTAAGTGGTGTAAATGGAGGTGCACCTCCACTAACAGCCGCTTTCCAGAGTAGGGGATTCATTCCCAATCCATTATGAGCTAAACTTCCAAATGATCTTTGGTGATGATCTAAAAATTCTGAAGGTGGTCCGGTTAAATGCGCCGCTGCTGGTCCATAAAACCCTCTATACAAATCAGGTCGTGCATAAGGTGGGTAGTTGGGCATTCGTCCAGCTAAAGGTGATAGGATCTTCCCAGGTGAAGAATGCTGCGAGTGGGGATATAAACTTGTTGGTGGAGAAGTACTTTCATTTGCGCTCTCTTTCGTTTCTTTACTAGCCATATCGGCTAGAGACCATATCCGAGGTTTATTTATTACGTTCGAATTGGTACTACCACCAGAAGTATGAGCATGACTGCTTTCGGGTGGTGAACCTGCTGGTGGTCGCAAATGATGCAAGGCAGCTGGGTGGATTAAGGGATGACCACCACCAGGGCGATCATATATATCGGGCGAACCATTTCCACTACCTGGTCTAGATTCTGACCATTCACTATTACCTTCTGGCCGGTCTAGCATATCAAGCCGGTTTGATGGTCTATCACTATCTTCCGTAGATCCAATTCCTGAGTCCTTGGCATCTGGAAATAAAATTGAAATTGATCAAGTTAACTAGGTTAAATTCGAGATAGTGAGGTATTTCGGTTTTATATAGAATATGAAATTATAAAATTCCTAAAAGAAATTGCAAATTGTATTGTCATGTTATGTCTTTTCAACAGATTCTGACATTCAATAAAAAGCGTGTTAATTTGTACGCTCAATATATAAATGCTTCGAATAAAACTAACGAAGAAGGTGTACAAAGATAAAAGACTGAACTATTTGAACTGTTCGCCAGCAGGTAGCCCCGAGATACAGTAGAACTTCCGTTAGTCGAAATCACCATCTGTCAAACAAATTTGTTCGAGGTAGAGAAAATTCGACTTAAAGAAAAGACCAAAATTCATATTTCATACCAAATATTGCGGCTTCCTTGAAACATTTGTCAGGTTAAAGATTCGCAATTTCTTCTCCCTTTAAAAAAAATCATAGGGTTGTCCCCTGAGCTTAGACAACACTTAAAAAAAATCCCTTGGATAAAAGTAATCTAAAAGTATATTAATGCTGTTATTCCTATACAAAAGGTGGAAGCTCTCGAGGACTCAGTTGAAAGCTTTCATGGCGTTTGCAACATCAATTTAAATAACATCATCAATACCAAACGTCAATACCAAAGCTTAGTGAAATGGAAAATTATATTTTTGGTGATGTTTTTTAATTAATGCTGCTATTGCTGCACAAAAAGTGAAAGCTTTCGAGGATTCAGTTTACAGCTTTCTTGGCATTTAAAACGTTATTCGCGGCGCACATTCAGTTATAAAATAATTCCTTGATTAACATTTCAAATACGCTTCAAATTACCTGTTTTTGTTTAGCACAGACCTTATATTGGCCTTGGACAGCGCAAATATTTAAAAAACACACGTAATTTTTTGCACATTTTTTAATGGGACTAGCCTGTGGTACCTTGGCCTGTAAAGAAGTTTTTTTGAGGACGATCAGGTGGTACCCTGACGTGTGAAAAATTACTTTTACGAGACGCACTAATGGTACCCTGGCACCGACTGTGTTAAATGAAAGGTATATGCGATTATCCAACATTGTATTTGCCTACGCGCATCTCATCCCACTTTACCCTACTTTAAACAATGCATGTAGAAAGTTCGGAGGTTTGTTGAAATTGCGAAAGTATTACACACCATGTACCTAAATATCTCAATTTTATATAATCCTAATCCTGACCCTAACCTGATTTGAAACTTTGCCTTAAATTGAAAAAATCATCTATCGAATTCTAGGAATGAAGAAATAGCATATTTTTGAAAACAATAACCAACCGTACGACTGCATATACCACGGAAAAAAATATCTGGTAGGACTATGCTGAGTTTTGCCGATTTTTTTTATCACTCTCCTAACACAATACGAATGAAATCCGAACGAAGTACTGAAATGTTGCTTTTAATTCAAGAGTTCTGAGAGCACCCGAAGCCCCTTTATGTAGAGAATAATCTTTTTACCTCTACCTCTTGTAGCATGACACTGTGTTCTTCTACTTGCAAGCATATCCATATAGTGCAAATTTAATAATCATGTTGTCTTGAGTATTCCTACTTGATGATTAATTCTTGACTCCCAGGATAAATGCACAAAGGTATCAAAACAAACTCACTGGAAATAACATCATCTATATACCTCAATATTCTAAGTTGAGATAATTTGCGGATGAATTTCTTTTCCAATATTAACTGCTAATTGTGTCACCAATTGAAGAAAAAAGGATTAAAATCTTAAAACTCACCTAACATATCCTTGTCATCGTTACTTTTATGGTCATCATCATCGACATTAGCATCATCGTCATCGACACGATTTCTAGGCTCCCAAGTCATTTTATTTTCCTTTTTCAGTCTTCGTCGGGCGTTCGCAAACCACGTCGACACTTGCGTTAGGGTCATTTTAGTTATAATCGCTAGCATAATCTTCTCGCCCTTCGTTGGATATGGGTTCTTCTTGTGCTCGTTTAGCCAGGCCTTGAGCGTCGATGTCGTTTCTCGAGTGGCGTTCTTTCTTCGCGCCCCATTAAGATCCATGCCATAACTGCAAGATAAAAATTAAATCAAGATTAAAACGATTGCTCTAAAGCTCCTAATAACAATTTCACTATATGTTGTAGGTTTGTGGTACGATAACAGCTTCCGAATTCAGCAAAAACCATTTAAAATTTTGAGAAAGTTAAAAAGTCTTCCATCCGTCCCCCCTTCCACCCCGCACACAACTAATTCAGCCGATTCAGCATTTTTTCGGCATTTTATCTCAACATTCAGAGACGGGAAAGCAAAATAGAAAAAGTTTTTTGGCATTTGAACAGTTTTTCCGGCATCATTGCTTTCTAAATCGATTTTCCAACCATTTTCTTTTGCCGGAATAAAAAATCTGCGGTTATTAGAGGGGCGGAGCACAATTCCGGGTCGGGGAGAAGAAGTAGTCACAGCTATAAATTATCAAACTCTGAAAATTTTTCTTTCGCCTACAACAGTAGGTGGCTGGCAAGCCTCACAATACCAAATCCAAATCCCGGCCTCCCCAACCCCTCCACATAAAATTTATTAATATCGTCGGTGGTTTTGTGCCGCTGTTTGTTCCATATACCCGGCGCACTGAGAAGCCCTGTCATGGATATTTGTGAAATTTTAATTGTGTTCGCTCCTCGGGGGTGAGTTCGTTGTGGACGAAAAATGCCGCTTAGACCAGAAATTGGTCATTTAACGATAGCCGCTACTTCAATTTGTGGCTTTTTAATATTTTCCACTACGAAATTGTGGCTGAGCTGGCCGACACATCCCACCGCGCCAGAGAGATGGCGTATTATGCGGCTGAATGGGCTTGTATATCGACAGTTTGAATTCTGTGGCCAAAGCTATTGACGTTGGACGGTTAGCGGAAGTTGGAGGTACGGCCTTTTACTCCAATGATGTAAATTTTCCGCTGTACTTCCTTCCACCCACATATTTGAACTTGATATACGTTAAACGGGTTTTTTGCATAATATAAAATTGCGAGACAAACGCAACAAGCCGTTTTATGGGAGCAATTTCAGTTACCACAAACAGCATATTAAATGAGTTTTAGTGGTGAGCATCACTGGATATTATGTCCCAAACTGAAAGTCTATTTTAAATTTAATAAAAACACAAACTTTAATTTGAATCGATTTAATAAACCTCGGGAAAATAATTACACATCTGGCGGTAATAAATTACTAGTGGAAAATCGATTGCCCCTATCTGTCCTGTGATGGAGTGCGTGAAGCAGTTTGAAATGCCTCAACAAATAGGAAACAGATCGCCGATTGTTTACCAAAACAATGATCATGACCGCAAATAAGCAAACTTTACCGATTCTTGACAAATATTTCATATGACCTACTGATTAATGGGGATTCTGCACCACTTAGTACTTGCAACATTCAATGGCTCTTGAATCGGGAATCAATAGGTTATCCAATGTATCACTGGCACCGCTACCTTTTCTGGTGAGATAATATTATTACGTCAGATGGAAAATTATGGGACTTTAATCTACTGTAATCTGCCCTGTGATATTCAAACTGTGACTATTTATGTAATCTGTGATACTTATATAATTTGTAATATTCCAACTGTGATATTTATTTAATATGGTAATTGTAATAACTTCATATTCCACCGTGGTCTGAAAGACAAAAACAAAACGCTCTTTGAAAACTTTGTGGAATTGGCAGATCCTTAAAGAAAATGTTCGAAAAATCGCTGGATTTTTTTTTCGAAAGGACCAAAAAAAACAGTGAATTCCAATAGAAAAAAATTTCCGTACGCTTAACTAAAGAAAATTTTATGTAGTTTAAGTAGATCTAAAGAAAAAGACGGTTCGATTTTAATTGGGGGAGAAAACAGGAAACCAGTTTAAAAAAAAATGTCGTTTCGAGAAAAAACTCAACAAAATGCGCTAAGCTAAAATCATGAGACACTATTCGTTACCATTACGAATGCACGAAAACTAACCTAAAAAAGCGTCTTCAGTGTTGCCAATACAATAAAAGGCCAGTTTACAATTCAATTTAAACTTTTAAATAATATTTCTTCATAGAAATCATTTCTTTGCCGATAATGCATCATCCTGATAGATGGTTCGAACGATCGCTTTAGCCTCGTGCGCGTCAAGAGAGAATATGCTGTAACTTCGTAATTTTTACGAATTTTTACATAATATTTTAGGATAATATTCTATAAAGTCCATACTTTCGAATACTATAAAAAAAAAAGAAAATCGGTTTTTCCCAACTTCCACCCTGTTGTTCCCCCTTAATGAAATTCATCATGTGGAAGAGCAGACTTTTTAAAAACAACAGGAAATAACTAGTGCTATTTTAGGTAGAAAATTCTTTAATTTAGTTCCGGTTTAATCTCTTTGAAGAAGCGTATGAAGATACGACCTGAAGATACAGGCGCTAGTATTTTGTAAGATACATATTGGTCCTTGTATCATACTTTTCTGCCTGTTTTATCGCAAATTTGGAATTGCATACACTATGTTATGTAGATATGTGTATTCCCACGCAAAACAACTTTCAAGCTACAAACATTTTAAACTGCCTTTTAACAAGCTGACGCGCATTTGATAACAATCTTAATCGCGATTGAAAGGCAGTCATTTAATGCGGCATGGCGTGTACATAAAACTGTGGACATTTTAGCCGTGTCAGTTGCAAGTGTTATTTTCATCATGACGACACGACGTCTTGCAAGAAGCAGCTTAGCATTTGTTGTTTCTTACGAGTTGCAGTTGAAACTGTGTAAGGATGAGCTAGCAATAAATCACGCAGTGTACCTGGTGATACAGGTAACAAGAGTTAATAAAGCAAAAGTTGATTGAGAACTACATGGACATGTTTGTTTACCGTCTCGAAATGCAGTGTGAACCTCTTGACTTTCTGCAACCGAAAATTTTTGGATTGCTATTATCCAATCGGTTACACCTGCTGCAGTTCTAATCTGTTCCAAAGTGGCTATTCGCCTTTCAATTGAAATTGAAATTGATTTCCTCGATGAAATTCCTTCGGACAAATTTATTTAATTTATTCCGCGATCGTAGCACGTATTAAACGTATTAAGTTGAGTAGATCCACATAAAATTGCGATACTGGCCACAGTGAACGCCTTAAACGAACGGCCGCAGGAGAATTAACAAGTGCTCGAAATACTTTTATAGAAGACCAAGCGCGGAGACCCACCATTTTCGGTTTAACAAACGACCCTGTGCGCAAGTGTACCCGGATCATTGTGGTTTGTTTCACCGATCCAGCAAAGGCGAAGCCAGCCATAAAGGCTGTCCGAAGCCAGTGCCTGTTTTATTTGAGTTTTAACAAAGGAATTAATTGACGTCAATACTTCTTGCGTCGCACTACTCCTAAAAGGATTTGCCCGGATAGAGAAAACAAAATCGGAGCCAATTGGCTTGTGGAGTTAGTCGTGCGTATAATCACTCATCAGCTGATAGATGGACCCCACTTTGTCCATTAGAAGTGTGTGATCAAACATAAAACGTGCGCATATTTGCGAGGTGATTGTTATCGATCAGCACAGCACTATTCTGTCCCGTCCAACAATTCTCGCGAGATCTTAATTTCTTCACTTTTCAATGTTTAAGTGAATTATGGCGTGGAATGACATATTTATGACGTCTGAAACGTGCAATTAATTTAAGGCGTTAAAGGTGCTGACAACGGTGACGGGCGATTAAGCTCCTCTGGTTTATGTTTATCGAAGACAATAACAGCTTCCTGTCACGCTTTTTGAATTTTTGGCCGCATTTGAGTGACATGAATAATGGCCTGACTCAGGGCTACCGTATATGTCCGGTGATGACACTTGTTAGTTGTGTTTCATTCGGTCGTCGAACAATTCATTCCAATCAGTCGACACCTTTTCGGGGAAATGGATATTTGGCTACGTGATCTTCTGAAGACGACCCAACCACAGAAACTCGTGACGTTGGTCTTTAAGGCCCCCCAAAGGCGGCACTTTAACATGACTTTTGTACTAATATAAATATTAATTTAATGCAAATATTCTCCTAATTTATTATTCAATAATTCTCGGCATGCTGTGGCAACTATTTTCCATTAAATAGTCATTCCGCTAAGTAGTGAACACTTGTCCCAGTCAGAATATTGCTGGAGTCACCAAAGATGGAAGTGGCCTAGTCTATTGATTGACTTGGAGCTGAGTGCTACAATGGTTGGGTTTGCAGGTGGGCGGCTGACTGGTTACCTTGTTGCAAATGTCCAGGTGCTGAAATCAATTTGTTTTCCTCCTTCAGGTGTTAATAGTTCAATATGGGACACCTACATGGAACGTTCATGATTTAACCTTTCATGTTATGAATTTATAATGTCGGCACATGAATGTTTTCATAATCATCGTATATTCAATTTGCTATGGATTTTCCTACAGAGCTTTTGTTCTGCTCAGGCGGAGCTTTTCATAGTGCTGTAAACTGGAATTTCTTCTTTTTTCCCACTTTATTGCTAATTGGGTATTTGTCATATTAATTAGTAAAGTAATTAACTCATTAAAATGAGACTGCACCTTACCGGTGTGTAATTACTGTGTGAGTCCATCAATTACACTTCTTATATTGTGGCGGATTATTAATAACTGCGAATAAAATTAACGACAGGATCGAGATACCACGAATTCCACATCAGCCAGTAGAAAAAAGGCTTCTTGTTGCCTTGTTTTTTTTTTATACTTACACCTCGAATCTTGCAATCAGATTCAGACACCTGCGATGCCACTTCTATGGTTCAAAATAATGGCAACCTTGCCACTTGTTAATATCATTTCACTAGGTGGAGCGTAAGCAGATACCATGAAGTAGGTATTTTTCCTCCTATCTGTTCTCGCATTCTTAAGGGGGAAAGTCGTCTATCGGGTCAACCAAAAGCAATTTCCATTTAGGGAAAATTTCATGTAAAAAATAACGCAAAACGTTAAGTCGAACTTTGGGAGGGTAAAGACATCTAAACCATTTCTTATGTGCAAGTCTACGTTCGTGATTTTTTTTTATTTTTTTTAAGGTGTTGCCTAAGCTCAGGAGACAACCCTATGATACTCACAGCACAGCTTAGGCGGAAGGAAATTTAGGGAAGGGGAGATTGGGAAATTTTAACCTGACAAATGTTGCAAGTGAGCCACAATTTTTGGCATGAAATTTTTACTGTGCAACATCCCAGTGGCTTTACAAGTACAATTCTTGTCAGTAGGATTGCCTCAACCACTGGTACCCAGAAAAATCGCCGCGTCCTGTGTGGGACGCCAACAGGGAAGAAACTCTGCGGACGTGCACCTCAGCCCACTCGACCTCCGGCGTGGGTATTCAGGTGTAAGACCACCGGCCTCTACCTTCTTTCGGAGATCTTCTTTTGTCGCATTGAGGAGTCATAGCCTCTTTGCTTATGTGCAATGTATATACGAAAGATAGCAGACTGGTGAAAAAAACCTTTTAAGTTTGTTCTGTTTTTCATATCGAAAACTCTAAACGCATTTTGAACGGAATCGTTTTTTTACTAAAGTGAAACTCGGCGTAACGCATTAATCCAAATCAATTTAACCGGCTATATTGCGCCTTTCCATACTCATAGTTTGTTAGTTTGGCTTCTATATGAACATAAACATTGAAATTCCCAAGTTTTCCGGCAAATAAGATAAGTGGTTTTCCTTCAGTGGTTTAAAAAAAGTAGCAAACCAAGTATATATAGTTTTGACGCGATAATTGCAGCATATTCAGCGGAGAGAAAGAAACTGAAAAAATATTATAAGAAGATGTATACCTTTATCTTTAAGACATTGTTTGCTTGAATTCCTATATACTAGGAGATCCCTGTGCAATTGCACAAATTGAAGTTATATGAGTGACATAACGTTTTTATATGGTCCCTCAATTTGCACCTTAAATTTCAAAGCGCGTTTTTTTTTCAGAGGTATCCCCTGTAGGCTTAATCCTCCCATGCAAGGAAGCAATAAAAAGACACTTGCAAAATATTTTACCATGGAGAATAATGAAATGAAAAAAGTTCCAATAAATTCATGTATTGCATACTTATCCGTGGTAAACACGAAACTTAACACCAAAGTTACCCAGGAACGCAACCCCAAAGTAATGAACACAACCCCGAACTGATGCGGATCAGTGTTGCCATTATAAAATTTCAAGAAAAGCTCGATGAAACTCCATATAAAAAAAAGTGGCTGAAATACGGAACTGGGAGCTTTCTTTGTATAATTAATATATAGATTATACAAAACAACTATGAAACATTAAACAGGATAAATTTTTGCTTCAAATGCATTGAGAAAACCGTTGAACGATATACAATTCCCGATGAAAATTTCAAAAATATTTTGCAATTTATCACCCAGCTACAAATCCCAAGCCAACTCGTCTCATAGAGAAGCATTATTCAGACTATATATTGGGGAAATCATCAAAAAGAAATCCAACACGAAGATGTTTCAATTGTTTCAAACCAGGAATTCGAAGAGTTAAGATATTGGTGCCCGACATGTGAAGTGTCACTATGTGTCGTATCCTGCTTTCAATTTTACCAAACTCTTAATTCAAATTTTCTTTATTTTAAGTTGTATTAATAATAATTGTTATTTTAACGAATTTTGGAACAATAATATCATTTGCTTTTTAATAAAATTGACTCGTAGTATTTGAGAATAAAGAGCTCATAAATAAAATTTCACCACTGAAGGGTTGTCACTGAATATCCTTAGCCCCCCTTCCTTACTTTTTAAGAGAAAATTCCCTCCTGATCTTTCAAAAACTTCGAATGCAACGTAATATTCCATAAAATACAAATAAATAGCTTAAAATCTTTGAAAAGGAAGGATCTATATCAGTTTACACACCTCTTTTAACTTATTTGCGATTATAATCTCTTCTATTATTTTTCAATGTTTCGCTCTCTTCAAGAATCAAAATGTCAAAATTAAACCAAATCACTAAAGAATATACCTAAAATGATTATTATAAAACAACATTTCACCGATTCGATTTTTTTTAAGCAAGCAATGCTCATCTGACTAGTTTTAAATTATATTTGAGAAAGTCCACAAAAGTGCCTATGTTTTCTATGCCCCATATTCTAAATCAAATTTTAAAGAGCATTAATCCCAAAACAAGAAAGGATAGCATTCTTGTCACAAATCACTCTCCACATCATTCACATCTGTCGAATATTTTTAAGTGTTTCCGTCCTTAACATAAGTGAAACAAAATTA
>QYTT01091422.1:0-16283 GCA_006980735.1 Dasypogon diadema
TTTTTTTTTTTTTTTGCATTCCGTAAGGAAAGCTTCAAAACTCACCGGAAGGAAACCTCGAAAAGCTAAAAGGCTTGCATGGATGCGTTTCTGCCTTTAAAGTGTCGGGTGTAGATGTCGGTGCACATTTCGTTTGAACAACTGTGGCCTGTAGTTCTGGGTGAAAACATAAGATGGCAATCTGCTCCACATTCGTATAGTTCTGATCAGGAAAGATTCACGAAATTCCATTGTTCTGCTAGATCTGGGCTCGATCGAATACCGCCACTCTGAGCTTTACCAATAACCAACCCCAATCCGTTTTTGAATTGATCCTTAATACCGATTCGCCGTCAAAGTCGCCAGTCGTTAAGAGTAGAAACACAATTGCCGCGAACGGCGAATGCCAGGAATTCGACATTTAAAGTGACGTGTACAAAAGACAAGTTGGATATATTTAATTTGTTTAGTTAAAATAATTTCTTGTTGAATTCGAGGCACGGAAGAAATATTATAAGACATTTGGACAAAGACTTGCCCGCATCAAAGATGCCAAGGAATGGTGGGAAGTTGTAAGAGAGCTGAAGCGATATAAGTTTATTTGCGGAAATAATATATCCATGGCTAATTTTCTTAATCATTTTGGGCAATTGTTAAATCCTGGCGTAAATGTCGCGCCTACGCATTTTGCCGAGCCACTTATAGAAAATTAAATCTGATAAATCAGACGATTACCGTTGAAGAATTACAGTTGGTTTTAAGTAAACCCAACAAAGGGAAAGCACCGAGTTTGGGTAGCATACTAGTAGAATTTTAGGAAAACGCGATGTTTGAGTTTAAGGAAGTTCTTGCTCGAAGGTGCGACTTTATGTTTCAACATACCTGGGTGCCATAATCATTTAAAAAGGCTATCATATACCCTTTATATAAAAAAGGAGATGTCAGCGACCCTTCTAACTACAGAGGGCTCTCGTTTGAAGATATGGACTGCAAGCTTTTCACCGGAATTCTATTACATAGATTAAATGATTGGATAGAACGCAATAACGTATTAAAGGAACGCCAGACAGGATTTCGCAAGAATTACTCGACTGTTGATAATATATTCAATTTGTGCAGCTTTGTTAATTTGCAGTTTGAAATGGAAAAAAGAGGGTGTATGGCTTCTTTATGGATTTCAAAGCTGCTTTCGACTCAACTGAGATCGTTAAGATAAAGCGCAAATAAACTAGGTCTAAGTAAATCTCCATACCTCACTCCCATACTTGTTATTATCCATTTTGACAGCTTACTTACATTCCATACAGTCGCTTCTATATCCTTATATAGCTCTCTTACATATTTATTAGAAATCCCCATATTTAATAGTTTGTATAAAAGAGCAGATCTATCAGTTAATGAATGCCCAACAGAAAGCTAGAGATTTTGAGATATTGAAATCTAACATTATCAAATATTATGATTTTTTTTTTGTTTAACATAAAACAAAATTAAAATTTGTTATTGCTGCAAAATAGGTCCCAACTAAACTTTGTAAAATTTCCAGACGGGATAATATGGGAAAAAGGATTAATTCAATTTGGTGTTATGAACACTAGCCATTAATCAATAAATGTGGAATTTATTTGGAATTGTATCCAACGGAGTATATAAAAAAGTATGAAACAAACCCTTAAAAAAATAAAACCTACTTCACATTTTTAATGCTCTAAAAACATAAAATAATCTCATATTAATATTTCACAATACTCACTCATAGTTATATTTTCATTTTGTGAAGAAACATTTGAAGTTGGCACTAAAACCTGATATATTACGAAAAAAGGCAAAACATTAAAGTAGCATTCACTTCAAATATTTATTTATTTATTTATTTACAACTGGAGAACTAGAATTCAGCAACTTGCCTTATTTCGGACGAGATATATTGATGATATTTTATGTATTATTATAAATGTTATTTTGATCTACAATTTATCTTCCTTACATATTCATTACTTTCTTTTCTTCTCTAGATTGAGGGTATAACATTATTGGTCTAAACCAATTACAGCTTCATTTCTTGTTTGCTTATCGAATACTTTGGTACGAAGGCAAAATAATACAATCTTTCTTTGGAAAAACAAGATGTTTTTATTAATGTATATTGATATTATATTCTGCTAATAATACAAAAAATAAGTTATAAGCCTTGATCTGTACTTATATAATCCAATGCCTCTAAGGTAAGGAAAACGGCTAGTATTGCATTAAGTAGGTATCATCCATTTTCTGTGTCCTAAGAATTAAAGTTTATTGTCAGCGCTTCGCTTTCAATTCTAAATGCGGTCCTTCCGGATGAAAACGCGGACCACTTACTCCAACGGAAATAGAGCACGCTCTATTACTTTGTATTCCACACTTGCAAGAAACGAATTTTCCCATTGAAATTCAACATTTAAGTCATCATCATCATCAAGTCGGTAAGAAAATCCTACAGAATAGTCCGCTACTCCTGACTAGCTGTCACCAGTAACTATATGATTTACGAACTAAAACTCTACGAGTGGATGGGAGACTCCAGAACTCAATTTTGTCTGCACGTGCTAAGTATCACTCTATTCTGGCCAAAACCTGCAAACTAAGTGATCTGATTATTCAGGATGTTCATCACAAAATTCTTCATGGGAGCATCAATTTGACCTTAAGGAATATAAGACAGCGCTTTTGCAAAATATCGTGAGGAAAGAAAGTTCATCGACATATTCAACAATATCTCGGTTTCGTTGGAGCTGATCGAGAATTGAGGAATTCGAACTTTCTTCTACATAATCAGTTATCGGATAAGCTCGCCGCTCTCTTGGCCCTTCAAGGAATAACTTGGCATTTCATCCCTCTTCATGCTCCAAATTTCGGCGAAATGTGGAAGGCAGGGATCAAATTAGTGAAATTTCATCTCAAGCGAGTTACTTAGGATTCAACACTCACATTCGAAGGGCTTATAACACTTATCAGCCAAATAGAGACCTTCCTCAATTCCAGACCACTTTACCTCATGAGTTCCGATGCTATCGAATTAGAAGCATAAACACCTGGTCACTTCCTTATGGGGTCCGCTCTACATTGCCCTCCAGAACCTAGACTTCAAGACGACCACATAACTTGTTTATCTAGATAGCGCATGTTACATATGCACGGAAATTTTCTGGGCATCTTGGTCGGTTGAGTAAGTCAACAAATTGCAAGTGCGTACGAAGTGGAAAACAACATCATCGAACGTCAAGATCGCCAGTCTGGTTTTAATACGCGAAGACAATCTTCCTCCGACTCAGTTTGTAGTTGTAGAATTGTAGAACTACACCCACCAAATGTAAGGATTCTACGATAAAGCGACCACAGAATTAGATTTGCGCTCTACCTTGGAAGCTTGGATTTGGTCATTCGACCATTTACCGACGCCTTCATGTTATCGAGAAAGTCAGGAAGTCGGTTAATGGGTTCCTCACGAACTTTCGGAGTCTAATCGCACACAGAGAGTGAATATGGTCCTCCTTGCTATCACATCTCAGGAATGAAACTTTTTTGGAGCGAGTAGTAATTGTTGACGAAAAACGGATCCTCTAAAATAATGTCAAACGCAAAAGACATCCCGGAAACGCAAGCTAGAGCAAGTCTTCACCCACGTAAGGTGATGCTCAGTGTTTGGGTTTAGTCCAATATGAGCTGTTCACCCCAAAGGAAAGAGACCTACTGCGAGCAGCTTAGGTCAGGGCTATAGGAAAAATGACGATCTTTTATTTTAAGACAAAAGGTATTCTATCATTAAGACAAAGCTAAGCCAATTATAGCAAGGACTACGCTACTAAAGTTGGGAAACGATGGCGTATCCTCCATATTCACCGGACATTGTACCATCGGATTATCACTTGTTCCGCATATGTAGACACAATTCAACAAAGTCATGGGAGATTTCCCTTGTTAACGATTTTTTAATCTAAATGGTTCACAATGTCGTGTATTCGGCGATAAATTGTATAATGGCCTTAAACTTACACTCATCGCATCACATTCGATTCATTAGAATTTTCATTGTGTCTTGGCTAATACTAATGCAGACGCTTTCACCGCACTGAAACCCTCTAAACTACGTAGTTTCGAGGATTTTAACCTCGGCCGTTCGATGATGTGTTTCCGTAGCTGCTTCAATTTGTCATTTACACATATCCCAAGCTGATTGTCAATTAGAGGTGGGAGCATTGAGAACTTTTGACCTTGCCAGTTGTAGAAAAATACCTTCACTTTTTCTAGGTCTAGACCATTCTTTAGCTGATCAAATTATATCCAGATCATTTTTCTTCCAGAAGCTCCAGGAATTTATTATGTTCCCCAAATTTTATTTTCTGTTTATAATTTTTTTTAACGAACTGTACAAACCAAACACGGTAAAAGGGAGTACCAGCGCAACATAGTCTTTGCTAAGTTGAATGAATGATTGGACCATCGAAAGAATCCGTTCTCGTTTTTGGCTCCTTTCGATTGGGTTTGCAATGGGCACTGCCTCTATTCTTCCGCCTTAAACAAAAAAAAAATGTAATAAATAAACTAAAGGAAGATCTTAGCGTTATGTTGGCTTGGAAGGATCCTAAATAAAGCACGTCTCTTTTGATAAAAAAAGGAGGTTGTTTTTATATAATATAATATTGATATAATACTCTTTACAACCCAGAAACAAAGTTTTCATGCATAAGGGGAATGCGGTCCCAACTTGAGCTCCGCAATTAATTTATTTGAAGGAAATTTACACTCTCTAATTAGTGCAAAAAATTCAATTGAGGGAGTGCATAAAAAGCGAGGAATGAGTGAGCTAGGCAATACTATGCAGTCATTTGTTGCTCTACATGTGTGCCGGAAGTAAAATTAATGACTGGCTAGACTTCATGGGGAATTTTGGTTGTAATTTTATAGTTCGTATTTGTTGGGAACAGTGCTCCACTGTACGAGAAATTCGCAATGGAGAAAAAATTATCAATTTTAAGCACGTCGACTAGGATGCCTATATTAAAATGCCGCAGTTTTCTATTGAAGCAAAACCTAAATTCCAGAACTCATGCATGCAGCACTACCCGGAGAGTGCAGTACACTAAAATGCTACATGTGCACATTTACATCACCCACCAACCCCAGCTTGTCCCAACTTTCAAGAAGTTTTCCCCTCGCTTTAATTACACGTTTTGCAGCAACGTGTTCTCGTTTCCGCGAGACGTGGATCAGAATCCATCAGGTTTATGAGCTCCTAAATTCAAATAATGAATTACGAAAAGTTTTAATTACAAACAAACTCATGTAAGGCACACTTCCGGGTTCTGCATTTCCGTACGTGAAAATAATTGACCGGGTGCAATTTAGCCAAAAATTCTGGCAAGTTGGCAACGAGGTTAATGCAGTTTGCAATCATATGCGAGTACCAAGTGATTCCCGCAGTCATTTTTCCTAAACCGACCCGAAATCTGAGCATACTTCCAACTTTTTAAATTATCACTGGAAGTTTCTCAGTAGCTACCCGAAATGTCGCCCAGAATTGCTAGACAAATGACCGCAGGATATGTAAATTCGTCACAACACATTTATAGAAGATGTTGAAATCATTTGTAATGCGGAATGGCCTCGTTATGTAGATTTGAAAGCACCCAAAAAGGCAGAGCATGTTTGTAGAATGTTTTTCATCGTAGGAGATGCGATAGCAGGTTTTTCTACATTTTTATGCAAAAACTGTGTTTGATTGGCAGGTGGATGTTAAAGTTCTCAGGAACAGTAATCGATCATAGTTTTCTAAGCAGTCGGAATTCATCAATCATCCCCAACTTGAAGACTCTAAGAGCACTTGTTACAGTTGGAATGCGGGGCTCAGTCGGTCGAAAAGAAAGTTTTGTGGTTCAGTATCAAGAAGGTTTTATGAAATTGCCATTAAGTAGCCAGGGAAAAGCCGAATAATTTGTTACAGGGCCTTTAATATGATCTTGGCATAGGATATCATATTTTCTTTTGATATGAAAATATCCAGGTTGTTGGAAAATTTTGCGGAATTACCAGACTAATGTACATTAAATGAAATGGATTTCGTTTTACATACTTTTTTCCGAAAGAGGAGTTATTCTGAATTTGATATTTAAGAAATAATATTGCAACAAAAGAGGCGTAGATACAGCCATAATGAAGTAATACAAGGATTAACCTCTCAAGATATTTCCGATTGTTGATTATTATGTATTTGAACCAGTTACAAAAGCAATGCTTCCTTTGCGGAGGCATTCTTGCAGATAAGTTTAGTTGTGATTCATATTGCGATTTATATAGTGCTAACAACATTCAGTGAATACAATTTTAAGAAGCAATGATAAAAGATACGATTTTTTAGTTTACATAACGAAATATTGTGAAACAATTTATCGAGTATTTTACTGAAATTAGTGAACACACTATCCACTTTCGAGCGAGAATTAAACTTGTTAATGCATAGAGAAACAAGTTCCAAAGGATTAGGATATCAGCGACTGTGCTTCCCTACAAAGTGATTTAAATGTTTTCTACTCTTGGTGTGGGCACAACAATCTAGAACTTAATATAAATAAATGTGAGGTCATGTCGTTCTTTAGAAGGCGTGATGTTATCTCCTATGTTTACACATTTGGTTCGGACAGCATTCCTCGCGTTCAATGTGCTATGGACCTTGCAGTGAAACTGGATTCGAAGCTCGACTTCATTTCCCATATTGACTATGCTGTTTCCAAGAGTAATTCCATGCTTGGTTTTATCAAGCGGTAGTCTAAGGAGTTTTCTGACCTTCTGACTACTTGATTACGCGTCTCAGGTTTGGAACCCATTCTATGCTATACATATCAACCGTATTGAGTCTGTTTAGCGTAATTTCGTCAGATTTGCGCTGCGGGATCTTCCTTGGAATGACCGTAGTCCTTCCGCCTCATCGTGACCGACTGAATCTCGTCGGCTTGATTTCTTTGGAGAAACGACGCGAGATCGCCCATGTGGTTTTCATTCACCAGCTCTTGAACTCTAATATCGACTCTCCGGTGCTCCGGAGTAGGATGTCTTTCAGGGATAATGTACGCGGTCTCAGGGGTCTTCCCCTTTTGCATATTAATTTCTCTAGAACCAAGTATGGTAGTGTTAAGTTCCGTGGCACGTCAGTGGATTAACGACGGACAGACCTCTTGGGTTTACTGCTGGAACACTCAAGGAATATACGTAAAAGAGGATCACTTCCTTGGTATTGATATTGTTTTTATTCCCAACAAACAAAGAATACAGAGATTCTTACTTTCAGCCGCTTAACACTACTGACTTAAAAAAACTTAACCTGTCTACACCAGTAACACTTAACTCTGTTAATACCGAGGGAAATTTTCTAACGTCGAAAATGCGCAGAGCTCGTCGACCGTCGCTCGCAACAACAACTATTTTGCTACTTACTCCAGCCGCTCTTGAGATTAAAATTAGACTGCAACTAATTCTGGAGTTCACATAAGGTGAACGCAGAACTTTTCGCGAAAATAGTGGCGTGGACAATTTTCTTCCGCTGGGAAGAAATGTGAGCCGTGGTCAAGCTGTGCTTAAGCTTCCCACGATCGCGACGGTTTCAAGTTGTAACTTGAGACAATTGTTTTTCACCGTCGCCGCGCGTACGGTGATAAATTTATTTTTCACGTTATGGACGTGAGATAATGTAAATTCTTTGTGGAAATTTACACATGATGAAAATATTATTCGGGTTTCGTTTGGTTTTGTTTACTTTGTCAATTTTGTTGGAAATGGGATTTAATGGAAATTAAATTTTTGTATTTGTCTCGATATGAATCGAGGGATTAGGAAATTGGGATTTAAGGGGGAAGGCCACTGTGACGGCCGAAAAAATTAGTGATATTCGGGAATTTTTTTGACCGGGAAAATAAAGGAATATCAGGATCGTTTTTTCATTTATTTTATTAAGTGTACATCCGGCAATATTTGCATAAATTTTTATTAAAAAATATTAAATAGTCTTGAAGATATGAGAGTTGCCGTAGAGCCTAAAAAAAAATTCCCCCTCCATGGTCGCATCGATAACTCGGGCAATTATTAACCGATTTTCAATTTTTTTGTTTTGTTTTGTTTCTCTTTGCAGTGCCTGAGGTTAAGCGTAGCCGATTTAATAAATTTTCTCACTATTTTTAAAGCTGCTTGAAAACAAAAAAAAACGGTCGAAAAAATGAAAAAATTTTCAGTCGGTCGCTATTTTGTGAAAAATCAAAATAAAAAAAATCGGCTACGTACAAAGATAACTACATTCATATAGATGATAATACCGTTGGATATTTTTTTCAGATAACCCGTTTTCGAGAAATCGATGCAACCATGGAGGGGGAATTTTTTTTAGGCTCTACCGCAACGCTCATATCTTTAAGACTATTTAATATTTTTTAATAAAAATTTATGCAAATATTGTTGGATGTACACTTAATAAAATAAATAAAAAACGATCCTGATATTCCTTTATTTTCCAGGTCAAAAATATTCCCGAATATCACTAATTTTTTCGGCCGTCACAGTGGCCTTCCCCCTTAAATTTTGGCTATTGATTTGGATAAGATGAAACCCGAATAGTATATGCAATTGCATACATAACAGTAGGAATGAGCCTATTAACCGCATGTGGATAGCAGTTAATCGTGTAGGGATCCGTTTTGAGCTTAACGTGTCCAAGGCTGTACTAAAGAACCGTCTTCGTCCTGCCTTGTGATTCCTGTGTGTGCCTTGTTGTGTAATTTTCTTTTTTTTGTTTTTTTCATTCTAAATTCACTAACAATTACTATGGTCCTTCTAATTGGTTTAACTCTATTAACAGTTATTTGTTTTGCATGCTTGTCGGGGAGCCCAATCTTAACGCATTTCCTTTAAATCCGTGAACGCTTTATGCGGACATGAGTAAATGTTTCTTGGCTCCTTGCTAAGAAGTGCGCCTTCTGGGCTATAAGGAAAACTCAATATTAGTACTTGCCGAACGATCCTCCATAAAGCCATATTGTTTGGTGGAGATATAGGTCCAATATTAAATGCTAAAATATCAGCAGTTAAACTTTCAAAAAGCTTAGAAATACACGATATTTTATCGATAGGATAGGTGACTTATCTGGGTATCAACGATAGAGGCAATTCTAATGACGAAAATTATATTTAAGAAGCCACTGAGATGTTGGGCAGTAAAAAAATTGCATGTAAAAATTAATGCTTGCTTGCAACATTTGTCAGGTTAAAACATTGAGATGAAGTAAATATGGAGAACCGAAGGAGATGAAACAGCTCACGCCCTGGAAAAGAAGAGATCAGTTACGGAGTTCCAACGTCCAGAACTATATTTCGCAATTGGAGCAGATATAGTGAAGGGCCTAATCGTGAAATGGGTCATAAAAGAAGACCGAAAATATAATAATATATCGGAAAATATCACAATCTGGAGGATACTGAGATGGCAAAGCACATTATATGCAAATGCTCAGCTCTGGCGGGAAGACGGATGGCTGTATGGACATTTTTGTAAAACAAGGAAATGAGCGTTTATGTTTTAGATACTTTTGCTGGAATATTAAGATTGCATAGAATTAAATATTCTGGCGCTAGAACAGAAACATGGCAACACTATGAAGTAGTTGTCCTATTTGTCCGATTTTCGAACTTGACATTTCAATTTTAATGAGTTAGCTACCAAATTTCAAATCCCTAGCTCAAAGCGTTCTGAATTTACGAAGTGGGCAGGCAGGTAGACAAAAGGACAGCCGGAAGGACATCTATAAAACTATTTAGTTTTGTGTAATATCTGTTCACTTTATTTTTGTATGTTGATATTTGAAAACATAAAAAACATTTATTTAAAGCTATAATACCCTACATCTAGGATATAAAAATTGAAATTTTGTACATTTATGTTATGTGTCTAAATAACTTTAATTTTCAAAATGTATTGTAAATGTTGGCACGCAATTTAAAGTGTTCAGGAGGACTTAAAATTTGAAAGAGTAAGTTTACAAATTTTTCCTCACAAAAGGGTGAATTTCGGATTATACTGAGCTCAAATGGAATCAATTTTACAGTTCAGCATGGTGGAAAAATTTAAGCGAAAGCATGTGTTTCTGATACCTGAAAAGCTTTTGGGTTATAAACTTGAAGAAAGCAATTCAGCTGAACACAAGGATGTAATAAAACATTAACAGTAATAAGAACAACAGATTTATTGCCACTTAAAGTTAAGGGCTCATAACTAGAGAACATCTGGAAGAACAAGGGAGCATTCAGTTTTACGCTGGGTGAATGGGGCCATTGCATTAAAATAAAAAACGAAAGATGGAAAATTCTGTCATACAGACAAACATAAAAACTGACATCCCAAAAGTACTGCCAATAAGCAAAGGATCACACATAATCGTAAAACTTTGTCTCCTCTACGACAACATCAAATTGCCATATGTTGTTGGCAGGACGATAACTGCTTTCCAAATGACCTCCCGCAGACTGGTGTCGGCTTTTATTTCTGTAGTTTTGCAAATAATCGTAAAATTTTATTTATTCAAAAGTTTTTCGTCCTATATTTCCGCAATAATTTCCAAACTATAAAAGTTTTTCAACCAAATCTTTCCATTTTAATACAAATTAAATATCAATTTTTGGTGAGATTATAAATGATATAAGCATTATCGAACCCTAATTAGGTTCAAAACTTTGTTTAAATGAAAAACGTATTTATTTAACTTTGCCATACGTGCATGAAGGATATAAAATTAAATTCAATTACAATTAAACGGGAAATAAAATTGAGCCTATTCGAAGCGGATAGGGTCAACGTAATTTCACAGAACTTGTGCTCTTTTGGATATTACTGATTAAATTTGATATGTATTTTCTGCAACTTTAGTTGACTAAGCACAAATAATATTTCCTCTCTGTAGCAATTAACTAATATTAATTGAATTTTCTTTTTTAACTTTGTTACTTCAAGGTAAATAAAATTTCCAAAATTTATTTGGTTACAAAGAATTCTTGTCCGAAATTTTTGTCTCATTCAATCGAGTTATTAAAATTGTTGATATAACACAGTTTTGTAAAAGACTGTACCAACAACTCCACTTACACTGCTGGCAATGGAATTACAGTCTGAGAGTTGAGACGTCTGTAGTCTCCACATGGCCTCTATTCACCATTCTCCTCTTTAACCATATGAAGAGGATAGGACCAACAGATGTTCGAAGATCGACAAATGCCTTGTTTGAGAAGGAAGTCAAATACCTTCCTAGTGGTAGCAAGTTTATCTGGAGCTAGGCGACGGACTTTCTAAGCGATAGGAGAGCCTTTAGTAGTAATATGGTGCGTTACCATATGCTAAACCGGTTTACAGAAACCAGTATCGTTTGTGATACTATTAAATTCTTGGACCAGTTGTGGCATCAGCTGCTTGGCCGCGTTCAGGTACGCGCCGTGCTTTCAGCAGCATCTGAACATTTGTAGTGTTTTTAATTTGCTTTGTGGCGAATCTACTTGTGGTCGGGCGATTTCGAAATAATGCAGTTGGCTATGATTTGTCATTCCTCTATTGTTTTTTGTTTTTTCTTCATTCTGGTTAAGGAATTTGTGAGGCACGCGTTTCAATCTAACAAATAGTTTTTTTAGAAAAGCTGAGTTCATCCGAAAGTTTACTTTGACTCCAAATATTCGCCAAGGAAACCTGATAAAGATTCTTGGCAGCTGAATCATCTCTAAACCACAGCGGGATTCCCTCAAGAGTCAACACTTCCCAGCGAGCCTACAATCTCGGTTCAACAACGTCCTAGGCATCCTTGTTGTGATTTGTGTTCTCTCCTGAGCGGAGCCAGTTTTGCTTCTGAAGGAATTAACATTAAATCGAATTTATTCTCAAGATTTGTCTTCCTTTCTCGATTGTGCTCCACCTACAGGTTGCCGAACTTCACATCAACCAGGATTTTATCTGTTCACTCTGGCATCCTGGGTGTAAGCAGCGAGACAACATATGGGACTCGGCTGACAATATCAGCGTTCTTCTCGAGACGGATCTGAGCCAGTAGGTCGTGAGCCGTCCTGCTCCTGTTGATGTTGGCCTGCAGGATCCCGATCTTTTTACCCGTTTAGGCTGATTTAGGATTCTGCGTAAGGAGCCGCACTCCCCCGACCCCGCCACGTGCCTTCGGGCATCGGGTTTGCCCGCCACCTCTGCGCAGAGGAAGCACAAAGGGCGTCCAGGCCGTCGACCAACTCCTTTAGCGCAGGGAGCACGTCTCTAACGACCTTACTGACACCAACCTGTCGTTTGGTGGCAGCCAGCATGAACTTGATAAGGGACTTCATCTTCTGAAATCCCTCTCTCAGCTTTTCCTTGGCCTCTTCTAGCCGGGTCTGCGAAGCACTCGTGGAGGGAGGGGGGAGGGGTATCTTGAGCCCCTGACTCGCCTCCCACCTCCTTGAGTTTGAGCCCCTGCTGCCCCTTTTTGCCTTCAGGGCTGCTCTTCTTGGCCGAAGGTAGAGGCCTTTGCAGCAAGGAACTCCTCTTGAACGGGTCAGCTCCCTCCGCTTCTTCTGTCTTCTTTCCTCCCTGTGTGCCGATTGCGCTGGGCACCAGGCGCGTCTAGCTCCTTTTCCAGCAAGTTTTCCTTAAGTTTTCCTCCCTCGAGGAAATTGCCCCTACCCCAGTTCCCTGAGGCCCGATCCCGGAACGCACGGACGGATCGGCGCTCGCCCGGAGCAACGCAGTCCAATGTACACTCCCTGACCAGGGCCCGAAGTGGCTGGTTCCTGATACCCGCCAGGGCTATCGCCTCGGCAGAAATACCTCACAGCAGCCCTTCCTCGACGCTGGGGGAAACACCGACGGCGATTTCAGGCACTCCCAGCGTGCCGCAGCGTGTACCGGTCATAGAAGTTTCCGACAGCTAACCTGATGCACAGACGCTGACCAGTGCACTGCCCGACTCGGGAACAGACGTGCACTGGGTTTCCTCCGTTCGCTGTCTGTATGGGCTCAAAGGAGAATATCTGTCGTACCTGATCGATTAAAATATGGATCAGCGAGGTGACTGGAGAAAGCAAATCTGTAATTGTGCCCACTACAAGGGCAGTTACCTTGTAGTGGACACAATTACAATTGTATGCTTGTGCTGTACAAGACGTGTATAAATTTCTAAGAGAGGTTTGCGCCGAAGTTTGTTGCTTGTGATTTTCCCAAGTCGTTTATCTGTATAGAGGACTTCATAGTAGGCAGTAGCAATTTGCAAGCTGACTGAGTAATAAAACAGACTTGGGATCCAGAATCAATTAAAGCGCGTAGTGTACATATAGCGCCTACTCTGGAATAGATTTTCACCAAAGCCGTCGATAGCAAAGCTTGTACAGCACTTTGGCTACTATTGGTGTGAAATGCTTGCACAGTTGTATGTGGTTCGGCAGCGGATACGAAAGATTTTTTAGGTGAGTTATTTGCAACTCGAGAGGAGTCAGAGGAAAATTCGACTGATTCTTAGCAGCAGAGCTAATACTTATTTCTGTGTAAAAGTGAGTGATATTTTCTTCCTCCTTTCTTTTGACTTTTTGGTAAGCAGTTCATACAAAGGTTATTTGTCTATACAAATTTATATCTCCCATATCCCTGCATAATGAGAATCTTTCGCTAGAACTTTTAAAGTTCCTTTTAACTGCTGCACAAGTTTTTCTTATCGGAAATAACTTCAAGAGTCCTAAATCTAAATCTGAAGAAACTCTTTCAATTGCTTGAGTACGGGTAGTGTGTTCTTTTTGCTTGCATCTTGCTCCCACATGCGACGAGTTTCAGTCGGCAAACACTGGACAAGCATAAAAATTATAATGGGGTCCCAAAGCATTTAGTTTGTAAATGCACTCCATGGGCTTGTCCAATAGGATTTTAATTGCCTTGTGTGATTTTAATTTCAAGTGTGATTGTAGGCCATCAAAAGTTTAATAGCAGGTCCATCAAATTGCTGCGTCTCAAGTCCCAACATTACATGGTCGATTCCTAAACGAACGGTTTGAAAAAATATCGAAGAATGAATTAGATTGACTTGCACACGTGTTTTTATGCTTCCTATCTCCATGCATCACCTACTGCATTGATTTAACACCTACTGCAATGATAATCTGATTCTAGATTTTAGTGAATTATCTTTAATTATCTTTAACAAATAACTAAAATATTTTATACATATGTACATTATTTAAATTCGTTACTTATTAAATATTTATTTCCTTGATTCAATTTTCACTTCTTGACTCCATAAAAATCCGCCATTTGGATTTTTATCCTGTCGGAAAAATTGTTTCACACTGATGAACAGAAAACACAATTTCTTACTTAAAACATTTCAGGAAATGTAAACTAAGAATTTGTATTTGTGGAGGAGACAGAAAGGTAATAATAAGAAGACATAAGTTAGATTAGTTTATTTTATTTTCAGATGAAAACTAAAATCTGAGGACATCACGAAGGACATCATCCGAACACGAGGCTTTTGATCCGATTGGAAGGTAGGCAGCCATCTTTAGTTTCAACGGATACCTCTACACTCTCTTTAATTACACTGCAGCTTGGGAAGTGTGTCTGGTAAAGTATTTCTAGTGCTTATTCTCAATTGTAAGCGTAGTTGACTCTTGTAATAGTCCGACTGCGTTAGAGTGGTCTTTACAGATACTTTTTAAGTATTTCCGCAGCAGGTTGATCTTCTACCTCCTCACAATGTCTTCTCCAGGTACTTCTTTTGGGTCTCCTTAATTCTTTGCTGTATTCGGCTAGGGCTTGTTCTTATTTAGCCCTTTTCATTTTGTTGTTTGCAGTCGGTGACCTGGGACTCTATTCTTTTCACACCACACATGACATGCTTCTATATTAAGGCAAATATGTCTGTGGTCAGTCTTTTGTAACGTGCAAGTATTTTACTCTGCACACCTGGTTTTCACTAGCTAAGATTAATTCCACGATCCTTTACGACCCAAGGTACTTCTATTGCAACGAGTTGTGGTCTAGGGAAGGACAGCTTATTACATTTAATTTGACTGTGTATGGAGTCATACAAAGAATCAACCCTCGAGCCATACAATTAGTATATTATAAATTCAATAACAAAGAAAAGAAACTTCTTGGACGTTACACGCTTTTGATTTACTTTATTTTCTGACGGTGAAGTTGTACGTGTAACATTTTTATATAAAAATTGATCTGCTTCCGAATTTATCGTACTTTCATTAAACTTTATGACATTGACATGCCATATTAAAATGGCTCCACGAACTAATATACAATTAATAATTTTTGCAAGGTGCACCACTCGATAAAGAAAATCAAAAGTCAAATTGATAAAACAAAGTTGAAACTGTTTCTCTCCAGGCACTCTTCTTCTTATTTGAATTGTGAACCTAAATTAGCTAATTTTCTGAGTAGAAATTTATCTGAATGAAATGCTAGCAACTTTATAGGTTTATCAAATACAATGAATCCAACAGAACATTCTATGCAGCAATGCTGTCCGACAAAGTTGTCGGCTAGATACAATGCTTTGATTTGCCAGCTGTCAAAGTTGTTTTTAACAACAAGTGGAATTGAGTTATGCGAAGATTTAACAAAAAAAAAATTCTTAAACTAAGCTTACTCTACTTATAAGAAATACAAATGTATTTTATCACAACAATTGAACAAAAAATTATGTTTGCTGGAACTAACAATTTTTGATTTTCGTCAACTTTTGCTGTCGCAAGAGTTGTGTTGGCCGTATTGACATTGATACAGCTGTATATATGCTCATCTGAATGGTATTTTATCAATTTAAAGAGTTCAAATATGTGTTCCGATGCTGCCTTACATCATAAAAGCTACATCATGGCCAAGTTCTTGCCAAATATAGCCGAAATTCTTTGGGTGGGCCGGGTAACTTTCCGGGCCGCACAACGACAAGGGGTGCCTGAAAACGCGTTAACAATTTAAGCATTTTTTAAATTATAGAGGATAGTAACCAAATATGGAATAGTATCCCTAATATGGAATACCACCATTTCTCGGAAACGAATACTCCTAGTTGCAAGAGACAGTGATCTTCTGTCTCTTTCCATCATTATACTCGCGTACAGGTTTCGACTAGTCAGTCGGGCGACCGTTGTGGCCGCGGTGAGAGTGTTTTGTTTTGGCGCTGTGAGAAAAGTTTTTAAGGAACGAAAAACTAAGTACTTCTCAAAACATGATTGGAAATAATATTGTATATTATAACTAT
>QYTT01091423.1:1718-16227 GCA_006980735.1 Dasypogon diadema
CTCTTCCGATCTTTTGCATTAATTTAGTTAAATCTTTAATTTGATTTCTAGCTAAATCTATGCTTTATCTCCCTTTTATTTTAGCTCAATTTCGTTGCACAGAATAAAGATTGTTATTTAGTTGTAGCTTTCTGCATAAATAAATTGAATTTGGTTGAATAATGCCGTACATCTAGGACATTAAACCTGGACTGTGAGTAGTGAATAAACAGCTGCTATGATGAAAATGATTTGAAAAGTGAAAAAGTGAATAAATTGCAAATGAAAAGTTGGAAATGAGAAATTAGTGCGCGATGGATACTGCTTTATTATATACTATATATATATATTATGTATGCGTTTATTATACACAGGACCAAAAATAGTCTTTTAGTAAGATTTCAACTCGATCCGAGTGGTTCCTTGTAGCGATTCATAGCGGTCAATGAAACCTGTGTTCCTCAACTTCAGGAACCTAAGAACACCTTAAAAACGCACAGAGATTCTCCACGTCGAAAACGACGAAAGAATACCGAGTGGGCCGAAATTCAAAACCACATTCTATGGGACAAAGCTCTTGAAATTTTCCTTGTACTTATCTTGTAGTGAAATGTATATAATCCAGAGCTTGGAACTATCGACAACTCATTCCGACCCAAACTATTGAACCGACTTGGTCACTAAAATGCTTAATGAAATCAACAAAGTATAAAACGCAAAAGTATTCAAACAGTAACAAAAGAGTTACCAAATTATTACACCTTTATAAGTGTTATTATTTGATGGAATTTCCTTTTGCGTTTATCACTGTTCATATTCAACCATTCTTTGATACGAGTATATCTTTAGGTTGAGATTTTTTGGGTATTATAAGTTTTCATATACGTTTTCACAGAGATGCTCGATCGAATTAGTGCGGAGGAGTGATGAACATATGTGAAATAGTGATGCAGAAAATCATCCGAGCGTATCGATATAACGATTAACCTCACTTTTTAAAAAAATTTATCGATGAATAAAAATTATCGGTTGGAAGAAATCGATAAATCGGGGAGTTTAGGATATGATGTTTTTAGGTGATTTAACATGCAAAGCTTAGTTAAAATACCTCGAACTGAAGTCAACTTCATACATTGTATATTATACAATCAAACGATGTAGAAGAGCGAGTAAAGAAGCTATAACTGGTTTAGAACAATTATGTTATGTAGAAAAGAAAAGAAAATAATGTGTTTGTAGTTAATGGTCCGCGGCTACTTATTCTTACATATTTCCAGCTGACCTTCAAATCTGCAGGCAAGTCCTACTATCCGCAATCTGTCGACGCACCCTTTAGTTTTAATTTGCGATTTCGTGAATATTCCATTGACCTGTAGTAAACCTTGTCCGCCATATTGGACCAGCTATTTTGAACCTCCAAAATTTGACTCCAGATTCGAAATCAGTGCTCTCCAAAAACCCATATAGACTTATTTTCATGATGATCGAGAAACTTTTGAAAAAGATGCTGAATCGACAAAAGTAAAAATATTTTTCCAAATTTTTCAGTGTTCAGATATATTTATTTGAAAAATAAGTCCTAATTAAATAATCATTTTTAATTTCTGTAACTCTCAAAAAAATACAGAAAATTATATCAGTTGCTGCCGAAACTTAAAGAGCCATCTATTAGGAAATTCTTAGTAAGAACTAATGATTTATTTAGGGGTTTTTTATAAGTTGGAAAATTAAGTCATTTCAAATTGAATTACTTACAAATAGTTGCAAGTAGTTTTCTATTTCACTCATGAGAATGGAATTTCAAAAGCATCGAAAAACGTATTGGCATAAAAATATCGATACACTAGGAAAATTGGTTTTTACACATCGACTAAAAATATCGGTCGGCGTTGCAAAAAAACATCGATACTTTGCATTAGTCGATTTTTTTTCTTCATCACTAATATGAAAAGTGGTAGATGATCAACAACCGCGCGTTTTGAGCTGTGCTCTTGGAATTGTTGTTGAAAATAATAATTTTCTACGATTCCCATTTTCCTTGCAATCTCCTTTAAGTTATGCTCTAAAATTCGGTAGTATACAGCTCAATTCATAATTCCGTCAATTATCAATAAACTTTTATACCCGTAAGCTGACATATAGCTCTATACTATTATCCCGCCATCCCAATGGCAATGCTTCACCATTTTCTGAAGGTTCTTCGATTCAAGTTCTTGAATTTGAATTTACTCTAATGTGGGAATATCAAGTTTAGATGTGACATGAGGTTAAAAACGATATTTTACCAAAACATAACAATAATTTTTTAAATTCTTTTTACTATATAATTACATATTTAAAACCTCGGACAACACTAAAAAAGTGTTTGGATGTGGGGCGGAAAGATGGTGGTGAAAAATCGAAAATTTTTCGAATTGATAGTTAGGGTAAAACATGAATTTTCGCGAATAAACGTTCCGAATTCAGCTGTTACAGTAAAGGGTGGACAGGTTGAAGCGACAATATTTGCAAGGTATCTCGGAAATTACCTTTTACTACCTTCCGAAAATTTTCATTCAATATCAAAATCAAGACATTTCAACTATCAGAGTGAACTCATACAACCCCCCTCTATCTCCTCTCCCCTCCTCCGACCAACGGTCCCTTCGTCTAGACAATTACCATTTGATTTTCATTCAATATCAAAATCGAAAAATATTCCAATTTTCTACCTCCCCGCCCCAACATTTCAACAATCAGAATGAACTCATACGAACCCCCCTCCGCCAACGACGGTTATCTATGTACACAACAATTCCTTGTTTTGGTTCTTTTCGCAATATTGTATTGTATTTTAATTTAATGAAATGATAATTTTGTTCTTCTCTAGCTTCCCTCTTTTTTTGGAATCATTTCATGTAATTTCTCACTTAGAATGCACAATAATAACGCTAAAAATAACTAAATCACCTAACAATTCTTCTTTTAATAACTGCTTGCTACATAACTACCCTGAATAGGACGATTTTCTTAACTACAAGTACAAGCCATGAACGCATGAAGCCATGAAGTAGGGTGTTGAATATGTGCGCAGTGGTGTCATTACCGACATAAATTAGCATTGGCTCTTATCTGTTCATTAAAAAATTTATTTGTTTTCACCATTCTACCGGCTAAAGTATTATCGCTACGGAAATATGACCTTCTAATAATTTAAAGGCTGAACCTTTAGCATTTTAATGGCACAAAATAATGTATACTGTATTTAACAAAATTATAGAAATATTAACTCTTAACCCTTTTTCGACTTATGTACTGGTGAAAAGCCATTAAACTGACGATGTGCTGCACGCCTGGTACGTGTGCAATTATACCGGAAAATGGGTAGAGTTGTTTTGACTAAAAGATTTCGTAACTTTTATCTATATTTTCACGAATAGAAAGCTAACCTGTTCAGCATAAAATCACTAGAAGATAATAATTTTCGTTTGGCTATTATATACTTTTGGAGCTAGGCAGTGGAAGCAGGAATTTTTGTTGATTGCCCATAAGAAGTCCGTAGTTCTGAGCAACGAACATATATAACAAGAAGGCCGACTTCGAATATTGGTCTGAAATATTTTCATTGACCTTGAAAGCAGCTGATAAACAAATTTATATATGAATTTGTGATGCTTAATATCTCTTAACACTTGGATTCACACCCAAAATTTTCTTCACCAATTCACACTCAGAATTCGATGTTAGAGGACTTTAAGTGAGGTACATGGATAAAGGATAATTGCAGTCCTGCAAAATACCATAAAATTGTAAGCTGTACTCATGTCCCGTGCCTATAAATATATTAATTGCTACTCCTAATAAAAAGGATATAAGTTATTGTTCTTTGAACAAATTTATTTCCCTCGATTCACACCCGATATATCTGGGTATGCAATATATATAAGAAAATCGAATATGGCTAAAGCATAATTGCTTACAAAAATATTAAATAAATTTCTAACCTGTATCAATACCCTTTACCATACATCAACTACTACTTTCCTCCGAAAGGACACAAGATATTATCATTTCAATAATTTTCTTTCCTAATTCACACCCAACTTACTTGAGTATGCAATTAAATTTGTATAGAAATTCTTCGAAAATAGTATCTTTGGAATAAGTTGGAGAAAAAAAAATCAATATTTTATTGCGTTCATGCGTTTCATTGAATTTATTTGCATTATTTTTCAATGAACATTTTCCCTAAACAAAGAAGAGAATTTCCGCAATTAGACAGGTAAGACTCTTAATTTTGAAAATTTCAATAATGGTAAATTTTTGAAACATTTATTTTAATGAACCTAAATTATTGGCACGAAAAAGCCATCGTCTGGACGCAATTTGGGAAATGATAAATCCAATTCTTTTGCAAAATATTATCGTCCATCTCAGAAAACTAGATTTACACAATATATGCCCTCAATATTTGGAAAATATGGGATTAAAATATGGTGAATATGCGATGCAAAAAATTCATATCCATCTAAGGGGCAAATTTATAAAGGTAAACAATTTCAAGTGAGGGAAAGAAATCAGAAAGAACGAGTTGTAAGTGATCTAGTTGATACATTGAAGAAGATTGGACGGATTATTGTTGCTTCGGGAGTATTCGACGAAAAGAGCTACAAAGCGTTGGTCGCAAGCTATGTTTTTTAATATAATAGATATATGTGCTTTAGCTGCTTTTACTGTTTATACTCACAACAATCTTTCCTCAAAAGGAGATACACAGGCGGCGACTATTTGTTCAGGACCTAGGAAAAAAACTGCCAGTTAAATATTCAGAGCAAAGCACACAATCTTCAAGATTTTGCGGAATTTCAGCAGTAGGTCGGGTATTGAATGTGTCTTAGGCAACCCTATCCAAACGCTGGGAACTACATCTCTGCATCTACTGCCGATATTCCACGAGATGCATCAGAACGCATCAAAATACTAGGAAATTGCTATGTATGCAACACATCAGAACCAAAGCGGCGTTGTCCTACAAGAAAGGCTTGTCCAACGAGTAAACAACCTATTTATGATCAACATTCTATAAAAATTGAATGTATTCACTGTTTTGAGACATGATTAATCTTATTCTGGTAGTATAGCTGTTAAGTGGTATTTAGTATTATATACTAAGAAAGTAATATTCGGTTATAAATATACATTTTAAAAAAAATACTTTTTGACTTCAATTTGTTCTTTTGCTTAATTCAAAATTTTTTTGAAGAACAATCTACAGAATTTTATATTAAAGAAAATTGTCTTGAGGGATTCATCTCATATGAATTAATATATTTCGAAGAAAATACAACAGGAATGTTCGGTTTTCTAAAAGTTTTGCATCAATTATATTAGATTTTTATACAAAATGGGTATGCAACATGGAGGGAAACAAATCTGTTCACGGGACAATAACTTATATCCTTTTTATTAGGAGTAGCAATTGATATATTTACAGGCACGGGAGATGAGTACAGCTTACAAATTTATGGTATTTTGCAGGACTGCAATTATCCTTTATCCACGTACCTCACTTAAAGTCCTCTAACATCGAATTCTCATATAAAATGTTCTGCATACCCGGGTATGTTGGGTGTGATTTGTGAAGAAAATTTCTTTCAAGGACAATAACTCATATCCTTGTGCAAAAAGGAAATCGCGAAACTCCAGCTAGGAAGAGGATTGCTGCAGCATAAAAGCCTACAAGTTTCAAAACAATTATAGTATATATTCTTTATGCAAATAAGTTTTGAAACTTACATTATATACCCGGGTATGCGGCTGTGAATCCAAGGGTTAATGAGAGTAACAAAATAAGGGATATTAAGTAATCTTCTATCTATTAAGAAAAGTGACAGAAAGTTTAGTAGACGTAATCGATATGTGAGCAGAAAAGTGATAAAAGGCCTAAGCAGTAGTTGAGAAAAAATTTAATATCTATCTCGCTTCCCCCTAACAACATAAAGGGAATAAATATGAGACAGTATAATTAAAAGTGTAGTGTTAATAAATAGCAAGTACCTATATTACTAGAAGCCACATATTTATAGCAGAATACACAGTACTCCTAATCACAACAAGTGTGGTAGTTATATATGTCGAGTTTCAATGACACTATACTGCTGGCTTTGGTTGTGTGTTCTGCCCTCCCTATTTCATGGCTTGTAGTTTAGAAGGTTGTGCTGAAGAGTCATATAAAGTTAACGGGACATCCCCAAAATATTTCTTGGAATGCGCAACCATACTTTTTGTGTGTGTTTTCTATAGGAATTGAAGTTAACTACTTTTTTATCAATAACGAACGTTTTGTCATTATGCTGGAGAAGTTTGAACGATGGGGAACGATGCCGTACCGCACCATATTCACTGGTCATTGCACCATCGGATTTTCACTTGTTCCGCAACCTACAAAAACATCTGGATGCAAAAACTATGGATTCTATATAATATAGGATGTTAGAACGGTACTTGAGGAATACTTTTCGTCACGGGCAAGTGAATTTTAGAAAAGGGACATTCAAACTCTGCGAGATAGTTGGAAGAGCATGTAGAGAATAGTAGAGAATATAATCTTAGGTTAGATTAGTTTTATGTATCTTAATTTTATAAAATAAATAAAGTATAAAAAAACCGCATTATTTATGGGATGACCCTATATGACGATTTATCAAAAATGTACCCAGTCACCGAACGCTTACCTTCCAGCCCCTCGACTCCTTTGCCCCACAGTATAGCATGCGTGTTGTGATCAACCAACAGACTTGGGTTTGGTAGTTGGCTACATTTTTGCTGAATCGTTTGTTTTTCTGCTAGTCGAAAAACAGAAATCGGTCCCAAGCAATGCATTAGGCCTGGACATCTGAGGGTTTATCTGTGCTATAAGCATTTAGATATTTTGTAACAATATTGTTCTAAGAAAAAGTCCAATGCTTATGCGCGCCATTCGCATAAAAAATAAATCAGGACAAAATCTTATGAATGTGAAAATATATTAACAATTTTATTGAAAATAATACGCACCTTTATCACAAGATATAGCTAAGAAGTCCAGTTTAAGTAAATTAAGTTATTTCAATTATTTAAGGTATGGTTTCAAAACAGACGAGCTAAATGGAGAAAGCAGGCGCGATTACAACTACTACAAGATGCATGGAGGATGAGATGCTTAAGTTTGGGATCGCCACCTATAATTGTAGGAGGTACCATTGAAACTCCTCCATATACTAAATGATGTATGAACTTTTTAATTTTAGGCAGAGCACCAAATCCGGGTGATCCAACAGTGACGCAACGCACTGCAGAGAACCTTTCTAGTTCAGAAAAATCAATTCCGCCGACACCGGGTCAAGACCCGACAAGTCAATTTACCGTCATGCACCCCGCCTTCTTAAGCCAAAATAAAGTGGTAGACGATACAACTAGGGAAAGTTCTGAAAAACCTGAAAAAACTTACACAGAACTCAAATTGTACAAAGAGAACACGCATTCAGTAGAATGCATAACTGCAGCAAGGAACTCGGAAAATTACCCAGGAAGAGTCTTAGATCACACCTCAGAGTCTGATGGTTCGGATTCTGAAGAGATAGATTTAACCTCAGGCACATGTATCGATTTTTCCAACAACAACAAAACCAGTATATAATACTTGTAATTGGACTTGTCGAAATTTTATTTGTAGTTTGATTACGATTACATGCTTTGTACATGGTTATCAGGTCGCAAAAATTTTAAAAGCAGATATCAAATAGTTCAAAAACTAATTAAATCAGCCTATAAGTTTCTGTTGTTTTAGAAAAAATGAAAATTAAGAAATTTACTGTATATTGCATTCTAATTTTATCATGTAGTAAACGAATTCGTACAACAGCAATGTTTTATTATTATTTTTGAATCGGTATATCAAAGTATCGTAGAATAAGGAATACGGAGTACAATATACCACTTAATCGGAAAAAAGTATGGCAATATAGTTTATTTCTGTGTATCATGAATACTTCGATGCGTTACAAACATTTGCTCAAAACTATAATACCCGACATCTAGGGTATAATTATACCGTTAACTATTAATGACAAAAGGTCAAAGTTAAGCTCCCAGCGAATATGTCGTTGAACAGTGGAAGGTGGTCCATCTTACTCAATTTTGTAACAATGTAGGGTGTACAATGATTTGAAAAAATGCAACTACTATAAAATTGTTTTGGGACCTTATTCTAAACAATTCAGGTATGCAAAAAAAAATTAAAAGAAAAAAATCTATTTTTTTGACGCTTCCAAGTAGAACAGACCTTTAAGAAAATTAAGCGTATCATTTCCAAGTGAAAATTCCTGACAAGTTTCATTTGCCGATAAACCTTTTGCAGATAACAGTTTTGAATTATTGAAAGTTATGTGGAAAACCGAGGCTCATTTACACCCTTGAGCCTGTAAGCCTGAAGTTTGATTGCAAATCTGAGAAAATCAGAAAAACCTGTCTGCAGCACATGTTCACGGCTCTTCTTTCCACTGGACCGACAAAGCTGGATAATGTCGAGAGTACCCTACAGGGTTGTTGCCCGGGACCTTATTTTAGTTTTTCAAAATTTACTGTTTGTCTCGGTTTTACATCCTTTTGGCACTTTTAAATTCAATATGCTCGGAGTTTTGTTGGAACTGTGAGATTATGAAAAGGACCCCTTTGGAAATCCACAAAGTGGTGGCCATGTATATTGGGTGTGTGCAAAAGTTTTTTCGGTTTTAAATGAAACAATTTATCTGTTTTTCTAAAACTTATTTATTTACACATAATCTAAAATATAATCATCATTATTATCTATGACTTGTCTCCAACGTTCTGGAAATTTCTGTATCCCCCTCTTGTAGAAGTCCTCCCCCTTACCCTCGAAAAAGTTTGCTAGTCCCGTACGAAGATCGTTTTCAGTATTGTATTCCTTTCCTTGCAGGTAGTTGTCCAAGGACCGAAACAAGTGATATTCTGTTGGAGCAAGATTGGGGCAATATGGTGGGTGGGATAAAAGTTGCCAGCCAATCTCCATTAATTTGCGCTGGGTAACTGCAGCTGCGTGTGGCTTGCATTGTTATGGTGAAAGATGACTCCATGACGATTGGCTAATGCAGGACGCTTATTACGTATTTCCTGTTGAAGCCGCTCCAATTGCTGACAGTAGTCCGCAGTTAAAGTTTGGTTTGATTCCAGAAGCTCCCAATAAATAACTCCTCGAGAAGCCCACCAAACGGACAACAAAACTTTCCGTGGATGTAAGCCTCCTTTTGAAATGAATGTTGATGGTACACCTTTCTTGCAAACTGTTCGGCGCCATTTCACGTTCTCGTACAAGACCCACTTTTCGTCCCCAGTAACCATCCATTGGAGAAATCCTTCATTAGTCTGACAAGCAAGATGGGAAACACAGCAGGCCATTCTATCCTCCTTGTTTCTTTAAGAAAGTTCGTGGGGTACCCAACCATCCAACTACCCCATAACCTAAAGCATGGATTCTTCTTTCAATAGTGGTACTGTGGACCTGGAACCTCTCCGATAATTCTGTGACAGTGACACTGCCGTCCCCCTGTGTTGCTTCCAATAAATCATTATCTTTCCTTGGGCCGTTCTGACCGTGGCTGATCTTCAAGCTGTCGTTCTCCATTACGAAAACGCTGAAACCACTGTTGACGTGCTCGTTTTGTTAGCGTGTTTTCTCCATAAATTCTGCTTAGATTTCGATGTGCCTCCGCTGCGCTGTGTCCAAGATCAAATTCATATAGTAAACAATGTCTAATATGCACCTTGTCAGCTTCCATGTTTATCGTGTCACGTTTACTTGAAAATTACAATGCATATGTAACAGTGATTTGTTTTTATAGTCAAGACAACGGAATTTCCAAAACGCTACCTGCTACCGAATTAGGATTAAAGATTTGTGATTTAGAGTCCCCGAAAAAACCGCTTTGAAAAAAAGAAAAGACTTTTGCACACACCCAATATTAATGTGCTCCCTTGTATGGCATTTCGGAGTGATATAATTAAAGGCGTTTGAAACAAACATCGATTCTTCTTAATTGCCGATTAGGTTTACAATTATTATTATTAGGAGCTTAATTGTCCCGACTTATCAGAATCGTTGGAGTCGATATCAGTTTATTACCGGTTTTTTTTCGACACCCACACAGCTTTTTAGTTGTGTACAAAACAAAACAAACCACAGAAGCTCTCAAAAAAACTTGTCTGGAGAAGCTCATGTATTTTTATAAAAGAAAAAATGTAAAATACTTCAAAAGTCTGACAAAAACCAACAACAGGAATTGATAGAGGAGCACAGACATGGCCTGCCGTCTAAATTTCTCAAGCCAAACGCGTCATCTGTTCTATAAATACATACATAATTATATAAGGCACAAATTGCATGCAAGCCACACAAAACTACAAAGAGGGCAACTATTGCGCAATCTTTAATAATTTCATCGAAGACGTCCCAGAACTTGTTTCTTTTTGAAGCTGAATATGTGCACGGTGTAACCCATTCTCCGGTGCAGACGTTTAGTCGACATAAACCAGTTTCGTGTCATCGGCACCAATTCCCCCACAAATTGCCGGTTAATGAATACTCGATTAATTTTGGAGTACACTACTATACGCCCTACCATCTTCCACGCTTGATAAACTAGCTAATCGGACCGAGTAAAATAGCATTCATTAAATATCTATACCACTTCCATCGAGCCAATTAGAATGTTTATCAATCCATTCCGCAATTTCCTTTAGTTTGTCTCGGCGCTAGTTCTTGAGTTACGCGGTTACGCCTTTAGCCTTTAGTCTATCATTGCCACTTGTTGATGTGAAGACATCGTGACGTGTTTCGGCTTCGCTCAGAATTCAGAATGGACTGTGTTTCTTATCACTACTTTGCTCAGCTGGAAACTGATACCCAACCGAAATTGAAAGCTTTAGTAAAAGATAGAAGTGCTGCTCACGAAAAATAGTCCTTCGCGGAGTACCGTACCGAAGTATCTAAAATCGGTTTATTTCGCGACTCTTGTGATAAACCTGAGCCATGTACGCTGAAGAGGTTTGAAAGTGATTACAAGCGGAGCAAAACAACAGCTGGTGGTAAGAACGCCAATTACTAACGTAGTTCTTTACGTGTTCAGTTAAGTCGAATACTTCTGCTTCATTTTAATTGAGTTGCTAATTGAGATATTAACGCACAGATATGACTAACGTATAAAAGCCACGAATTCACTTGTCATTATCACTAGTCAGATATTAGACATTGTGTTGCTTTTATTTTGATTTTTTTGTTGAGCATTTGAGAGAGTTGTTATTGTTTTTACATTCCCCAGTGTAAGTTTAATCTACTCTATGTGGTATCTACCTTTATATAACTTTTTTCAGTTTGAAATTAAAATCACTTGAATCTTGTGCCATACAGAGATTAGGTTTTGGTGCTCCTCAACTGAATATTAAGGTAACATTAGAGGAAAATTTCACATATTGGGTTATTCCATGAAAAGAAGAAGATATTTGTAAGTTATCTTCCACATGTAATTTACTGGAGCTTTAGCTATACAGGATGTCCCAGTTAAAATGACCACCGATCGTGCGTCCAGCGATAGGACTTCATGAAACAAAAACAAAAAAATTGTATAGATTTTGTTGAAGATTTTTTGGTCGTTCTTTTAGGATGAAGGCCGTATAGCTCATACTAAACGTGGCATATGTACGAGCCTAGTGTCATATCGTAGGAAACACTAGTGGCTTTTAAATTACTTTCTACACACTCTCCTACTCCTCTTCGTTTAGGAGCTACTAGTTTTCAAAGTCAATATTTTTACTTTTTACCGTTTTTTCACATAAATACGCAAATCTCTCGAAGTTTTTTGTATAGTTTGGAATCGTTTTAGTAGTTTATTATTAAAATAGTTATTAAACTTGAGTGCTCTCGGAATACTGAAAACAACCATAATTGTTCCATGCGCCGTCCATACTGAGCTCTAGGCATAGGAAACTTAAAATCAAAAATTCAATAATATAACAAAGATGCGTCACTGTAATAATCACTACTAAAATAACAAGGATACACTATGGCACGACCATCTCCATAGTAAGACTGTTCACTTGTTGTTAATGGTGCACCAATATATCAGCGTCACGGAGCAGGTGGAATTTGAATCACTCACGATCTTTGCATTTGAAATGAACGTTTTAGGGAGGCCAAATACCTGGGTGCATACTTAGATTCGATGCAAATCTAGAAACAGCCTGTTGTGTAGAATCTCGCGGAGGTCAACACACTGGATATATACAATGATGGTTAGACCTATCCTGATATTTGCTGTGGAAGTCTGGTGGCCTAAAGTTATGCCAGGTTATCGTTAGGCGGTAATCGGATAGAGTGCAAAGGATGGTGGACAGCGAGATTGCGAGCTCTTTCTAAAGGAGATGATAGCGGAGACGGCACTCAGAACACAGAGGGACAGTACATGGTATTTGTCAGGCACTGAATATAGCCTAGCCATAGAATCGTGGATCACGTAAAAGAGATCAGTGAACTTACGATGGCTAAGAGGGCCAGAATAACTGAAAGGTTTCACAAGATTCTTATCAACGACGGACCACTCACAGAGAAGGACATGGCGATATTTTTATATTCATGGATGGATCTATGACAGACAGCGTGGCAGGTGTGGGATCATCTCTGAGGACTTAAAATTTTCTGTTATCTTAGGCTGAGGAGATGCACCTCGGTTTACCAGGCAGAAATGCTGACTCCGATTCGTGTGTTGAGCTACTTAAAGGAGGGTCAGGTGTAAGGAGGTAAAGTTTTCATTGCCCTTGACAATCAAGCGCTGGTCAGATGCATGGACCGGGTAGAAGTGAATTGATCTCTAGCAATGGAATGTCTACAAAAACTTGTGTTTCGGGACGAAAACGCAAATACTTTAGCAAAGCAGAGGCAATTGTGGAGTTGCAAGGTCCAACACACTTGCAGACGTAATTAGGAAATGGGTATTATTGGAACACCAAAATCGGTGGGAAAATATGACAACTTACTGACAGACTATCAAAGTAATTAGGTTGTCGAGTGAAACGACCAAAAAAGGTTTTAAGGATGAAGCGCAGAGTACTCAGTTGGTTTGTTTCTTTACTTTACTGGCTACACCAAAAGGGTGGTGAACCTGCAGGATAATACATGCAGATTGTGTCTGGAGGATACTGAGACGGCTGAGCACATTGTATGCGACTGCCCGGTCTTTGCGAGGAGGAGGGTGGCTGTCACAGGTTGTCCCATGGGTAGCACTCCCTCTTTAAAAACATCACTGGCAAAAGACAAAAGTATAATATATTTGGTCTATATCTATCTATTATCCAGGGAGCGAAAATAAAAGTTATTTTCCATTTTACAAGTCAAAAACGCCCATAGTGAAAGTAGTAAAAGATCTTCCGGAGATCGTGGATTACTGATGTTCCATATTCAGTTGATAACCTTTTGATTAGTGTTGGAATCATTAAAATCGGTGCAGAAACAAACTCACAGGAGGAATCACAAGCTCTCGCTTTAGCGTTTTAATTATATAGAATAGATAATAAAAAACTTTATGGGGTAGTCAAAGTGAACGATTAACTACAACTACCCGTCAAAAACATCCAAATGAGGTACCACCAGTTCAATTTCAATCGAATTTTTAAAATAGTGCGGCTTATGCCGCTGGGTCCCTATTGACATCGCGACCATTGACAGTCTATTGTGAGACCAGATTTTCACACCATTTATCCCAATTCTGTTTGCATAAATCGATAATAATCCATAAGCCACTGAAATAATTAATAATTTCCCAAATAAAAAAGAAGAGTTTTTAAATTTAATATGTAACAACCTGTTTGTAATCAATCAAACATTTTAGATAACGAGATAACACTGAAATCTCATAGATTCTCTAGAATTCTACAGAAATTTTTATGGAATAATCTTATATAAAAAAAGAGTCATACGTTACTGAGATTGTTAAAAAATTAAAAGAAAGAAACAAAAAATACCTGACCTAATGAGTCAGTGTGCCACATTGTATCTTATTTTGGCTGTTTCTCAAGTTCGTTAAAAAATATAGTGTACATAATTGAATTCTTTAAAATGAAGTTATTTTTTTTGCATGTGCATTCACAAACAAGATGAAACGGGTTTCCCAATTTAAAGCTATTACGAAAATGGCTACTGGAGCAACAAACCTTATAAAAGTAAACTAATAATTTTTAAATTTTTTTTCAGTTAATATTTTATGACAACACAATAACAATCTACAAAAATGTTTGTGGTCAAAATTGTACTATGCTTATTTTGGTCAGTTGTATTCGCCAGTAAGAGTTCCCTTCCTGTGAAGTAAGATTATGTGTAAAGTATTTTGGTTCAGTGTACTAAATTTGTGTTATACGTTAGAAAATGGTTTTGTGTAGATTCTGCCCGATGCTTTTATGATTTCGTGGATGACAATGTGACTTCTTTTCAAAGCCAAAACATCTG
>QYTT01091423.1:21495-34504 GCA_006980735.1 Dasypogon diadema
TAGTTGTTTTAAAAACCTTTTTTTAATGAAAATTTTATGTATTGAAATACAATCACTTTCTAGGATCAAACGTTCTTGTTGATATCAAATCCAAGACTGTATATGGAGCCCGGCATGCTCTCGAAACTTTGAGCCAACTTATAACAGGAAATGAAGGGTAAGTTGAATAGAAATCCAATTTTATTGCTCAGGTATTTAAGGCAAATTGCATTTTACATAAAATAATCTTTTGTTTTTAAATAACCTAAATTTTTACTAAATTCTATCCATTAATTTTTAATTTCTACAAATTCAGAAAATTTTCGAAAAATGTCATAAAACGTGGGTATTGCCCATCTCGTTACCTTTCCGGAGAGGTACAACATGTCTGTGACCGTATCTAAGTGGTGGGAGGTAGGTAAACATCGTTGATATTTTTGGTAAGGACATTGGGATAGTGATTTTTTGGCGTAGGTTGTATGTCGCTGCGTTGAGCAGATGAAAAGATAAAAATAAAAGAATAATATGAATACCATGAAAATGTTAGAGTTTATGAATCACCCTGTAACACCCAAACGGTCGAGATTGTCCGTCCCCCTCCCATACATTTTTTCGTTTTCTAGGTGAGATCTTTCATTCCGTTCATTTTTGACCTCCCACTAGGAAACACCCTGTATATTGGATTTTGTTTTTAAAATCATAATATGAATAATATTACGAAGGCAAGTACAAGATATTTGTAGTCTTCTAAACTGAGGATCGATGAGACCAGTTGATACTGTTCTTAACCAAAAATCGCAATTGCCTCCTTTACGTAGTTCAAATCGTCGTAAATTGAAATTGCACAAATTATGTCGGAAAGGTAGTATTCCAGTAGCCCCATTTGCGATAAATAGCTTAACCTGGCAATCTAACTATTCCTGAGAGAATATTATTCAAATAATTTTAGTGATAAGTTCACTGGAGAATGAGTTTAAAAGTATATTCTCTTCTGTAATAGTCGTTTGTGAATTAAGGAAAGAAAAAATTTTTCGAAATAAGCCACGAGTGTGTTTAATATTAAAGGAAATGACTTTAGTTTTACAAAGGGGGTTTCTTCGAGGTCCGAAAGTAGCTTTTTATAACCCCCATCACTTTTTCATCTGACCTGAATTTTGTTCCAGACAAGAAAATTTTGATATTATGAAACAGACTGTGATCCAAAAAAGCATAGGTGAATCGATCGCTGCCTTCAATTCCTCCAAAACTGCTGCATAATATTAGCCAGTAATATTTTTCCCCTTCTGAAGGTGTTCTTAGGGCTTTTTGGAGTTTATTGAGATCCGTTGAATTTTTCTTAAACACTTTCAAATAGTCGGCTGATGTGTGTATACGATTTCATTTTTGCTCCCTATTAAGCCATGTTGCCACGTTTCACCCAAAGTCGAATGATCACAGGGAGCACGCATTGGCTGGAAAAATTCTTTTATCAATTTCTTTTGTTGTTTTCCTTCTAGAAATAGCAATTGAATCACACCTCGAATTCCAACTTTTCCCATTTGCACTATCAGTTGAGACTCTTGTATCGGTCAGAACCATAACCATAGAAAAGGATAGAAACTATATGTATGACCGCAAAAGATAGAACAACTTGTTTTTTAACCCATCGTCTCCTAGTCCTTTTCAGCACTGAAGCTCTGTATTTTTTGAGTTTTTTTTAATTCTAAATTAACATTTTACTTTCAAGCGGTGGACTAGTCATAGCATCGTCCGTTATAATTCGCGACAAGCCAATCTATAAACACAGAGGACTGTTGCTAGATACTGCTCGAAATTTCATTCCACTCCGCAACATCAAAACGACCTTAGATGGAATGGCTGCATCAAAACTAAACGTTTTTCACTGGCATGCTACTGACTCACAAAGTTTTCCTTTGGAAATTTCTCGAGTTCCAGAATTGCAAAGGTGATTTCCATGAGATTTACTTATATTCTATAAACTCCAACCATTTGGAGGAGATTCTTTCAGATTTGGAGCGTATTCCGTTAAGCACACTTATTCAAAACAGGACATCCGTTCTATTATAAAATATGCGAAAATTCGTGGCATTCGAGTTCTAATAGAATTGGACGGACCTTCACATGCCGGAAATGGATGGCAATGGGGTCCTGAGATGGGACTGGGAGATTTAGCTGTTTGCGTGAATCAACAACCTTGGCGCAAATACTGTATCCAGCCACCTTGCGGACAACTGAATCCGGTTAATGGAAATACCTACGCAATTTTGAAGCTAGTCTTTGAAGATATTGCCGAATTAATCTCTAAAGAGGAAACCATTCATATGGGAGGCGACGAGGTACAAAATTTGGAATAACTAAATCAATTTCGTGGCTATATGTGATTTGTTTCGTCTTCTAGGTTTTTATTAACTGTTGGAATTCCACTGAAGAAATAGTTCAAACTCTTCGCCAAAAAGGCTTGGACAGAAGTGCTGCAAGTTTCATGAAGCTGTGGGCTGAATTTCATGAACAAAACCTAAAAAGTTGGGGGGACGTTAAAACCAATGTATCGAAGAGCGGACAGTATGCTAATCTGCCAGTTATAGTCTGGTCCAGTCACCTGACAGAGCCCGAAGTAATTGAGCAGTACTTACCAAAGGATAGGTACATCATACAAACTTGGGTTGAATCATCTCTGCCTTTAAATAATGAACTGATCCGGAAAGGATATCGAATCATATCTTCAACAAAGGACGCATGGTATTTAGATCATGGATTCTGGGGAAGGACACAATACTACAACTGGAGAAAGGTTTACGACAATAAGTTATCAAGGGATCCCGCAGTGCTTGGTGGGGAAGTATGTATGTGGAGTGAATATGTTGATGAAAATTCCTTGGGTATGGAAATACCACTGTAATACTGTTTTGACGTAATAATTGACACTATTTTACTTTTTAAGATCCAAGGATTTGGCCACGTGCTGGCGCAGCAGCTGAAAGACTTTGGGCTGACCCACAAACTAATTCTGCTTTGGCAGAAGCACGATTTTATAGATATCGCGATAGACTTATTACGAGAGGAATAAAACCGGACGCAGTCACTCCCAAGTGGTGTACTCTGCATGAGGGCGAGTGTTATTAATAACTATACAACATTTTGGATTGTGCCTTTTTAATAAGTGCCAAGATACAATTTTTTACTGTTTTTATTAATAAAATAAGATTTCTAATACAAAAAAAACCTATGTCCTAACAATATAATGTGGAATGGAAGGATACTCATAAAAAAGTATAAAACTTATATAATTCGAAATAAAGAGAGCAAAAATTGAAGTTTTAGAACAACGGACTTTAAAGTTCTTATGGCGTTCAATTTACTGGATCTAATGGTGTTTTAGAAAAGTGGTACATGTCTTTCTTATCTGCAATTCTAGAAGCTTCTAAAAGCACAAGTTGTGACCTACGTAATGGATGGGATGAGCTCTCTCAATCTTTCTACAGACAACTTTCCGGATTTTATAATATGATGTAAATAAGTGTGCTATCATGTTTGCCCTGTGCATGCAGGATAGCCTATGAAGTTATTAAAACACAAAATGGAATCACTTTGGTGGGCGTAAACATTTTAAATTAAATTTTGTTCTGAAATTCACCTGGAAAAACTCTTGTAAAATGATAATTCTCTGTTTCCCTTTTCGAACAATTGCTACCACTAGACTAGACCGCTAGACTCGCTTAATTTGTTTTGCTCGGTCTGTTCGGAAAAGTCGTTAATTTCAGGCAAATCGCAAAATTGGATAACGTCTTCTTCAGAGTCAGAATTCAAATTCTTATCCCGTTTCTCTTGACGCTTTTATCCTAGATTGTTTTTTTTATGAATTCACTAAGAATTGTTATTTACACTGGTTTAACGTGCCCACACACGAGATGGTAATTTTTCGCTCTTGATTTACAAATCCATTGATTAATCGCGATTAGTTTCTTAAGAAATTTCTTCACACCTGACACCAATATTTCATGTGGTGGTACAGGTGCTATAAGAATGAAACAAGTCCTTTGAACCAAACTCAGGAGACAGAGCAAGACGTGCCTGAGCTTAAATAACGAATGCCCAATGCAGCGCACAGCTTTTGGAATTTTATATTCTGTGGAATTTCAAAATAATGCAAAATGTTTTTTTCTATTGTTTTTTCCCTCCAACTGTTTTCAGATTACTCAAAATAATTGAGTGCGTCTCATTCTATGAATAAAACCTGATTTAAAATAGTCTCTGTAGTTACCGTGTTAAGCTTGTAGAAGTTCTCCAAAGCAGATTATTTCGAATAATTTTAACACTTTAAGTTATTGTTTGCCTGATAAAATATACTCCGAAAGTTATGAAGTTATCATGAAAATTTTTCTAGATGAAAGGTTTTAACCTGAACTAAAATTCGGTAAGTGGAATCAGTTAGGTAAGGTTTCGCCATTAAAGTGCACACTAATTACCACTGCTATAATTCATATAATTTCGTGTATAGGTTAAGTGTTGCATTTTCCTAAGGTAGCGAAATTTAAATCTTATTTACGTAAAAATGTACATATTTGCGTATAATTGAAAAGCAAATAATTCGGAACGTACCCTTTATTTTTGTTTGAGTGGTGACAGTACCATATGACAGCTAGGAAAGTAAACAAACTGCTTTTTACTGAGGTCGTTTAGTTTTAAATTATTAACACAATTTCTAATCTTTCATAAACATATTCACACAATATAACAATTGTGTCAATAGTTTTCGATGCGTTATACATTTTTATCTAGTTTTGGGATGTTGTTTTTATAGAGAACATTTTCGAATAAAGTCTGGTACTCTTGTGGAAGAAATCTTATTTGCAGTCGTGCAGAATATAAATTTAATACAATTTTGAATGAAATTAATATTGTCTGCACATATTCACTCTGTTGGAGATATATGTGCTGCCATAATTACCGCAATCCTCTCAGGAAATCACCTTTTACCACTTGTGAAAACTCTAAGGAAACTCAGGAAATTATCATTTACAGCTTCGTTAAAAACCCAAATTATTTTATATACGAGGAGCTGTTTAAATTACTTGATACATTAAATAACAGAAAACATAAAAATGGACAAGTATACTATTGTGTCTCTTGTTGGAGAGGGATCCTTTGGGAGGGTATATAAAGCCAATAAAAAGTCTAACAACGAAATTGTGGCAATCAAAATAATTACAAAGGTACATGCAAATATGTTTCACGTTCAAACAGAATTAAAGCCTTTATTTCCCAGAGGGGTAAATCTAGTAAGGAAGTCGGAAATTTACGTAGGGAATGTGAGATTCAGGCTAACTTAAAGCACCCAAACATTGTGGAGATGTTTGACTCTTTTGAGACTAAAAACGAGATTTTTGTTGTGACAGAGTTTGCTTTAATCGATTTGCATAGATTCCTATCCAAGAACGGTGCTGTAAATGAAGAGAAGGCACAGAAACTTGCTGGACATTTAGTGTCTGCACTTTACTACCTCCATTCTCATAGAATCCTGCACAGAGACTTAAAACCACAAAATGTATTATTAGATGAAGAGTTTAATGCGAAATTGTGTGATTTTGGTCTAGCGAGAAATATGACAATGGGTACACATGTTTTGACTTCGATAAAGGTAAATACAATAATTTCGAATTGCTCCATTATCGCAATTGAATGTAATTACAGGGTACGCCTCTATATATGGCACCAGAACTTCTGTCAGAAAAGCCGTATGATCATCAAGCAGATCTCTGGTCCTTGGGGTGCATAATTTATGAATCAGTTTCGGGGCACCCACCGTTTTGTACAACTTCGATTTTACATTTAGTCCGTCTAATTCGGCACGAAGAAGTAAAGTGGCCTAGTTTTCTAACCAGCGATTGTATATCATTTTTACAGGTTTCAAAAAATCTATATTAATTACTTTTAACCCATTAAGTATTGTGCAGGGTCTTCTTGAAAAGGATTCTTCACTACGAATGACATGGACACAGATATTGTGCCATCCTTTTGTAGAAGGTCGTCTTGAAATCTTAAATGAATCTTTGGAGTCTTCCCCTTTTATTAATTCTAATTCTGAAAGTGCTAATTCACCGAAATCTAGGGAAAAAGGAAAGTAAGTCAAGACCAAGTTGCGGGCATTGTTTTCTTACTCAAATTTGCTGTCTACAGCTCTTTGCAGGAAGTTATTAATAGTATGGCTGATTTTACTCTAAGCACAAATACAGAAACTGCTGACAACGCAACTACATCTAAGGACAGTGTAAACGCTATTTTACAGAGTGATATAGAGAACATAGAAACTGATGCCGAAGACCTAAATCGCGTTAATGTACCTTTTGCGGAGAGTATTTGTCACATAAATAGTGCAAAAAATGCAGAGGCTTATAAAGCTGAAGATTTTCCCTGTGTGGTGTCCGGCAATGCTAATTTGGTGGTTAATCACTTCAATGATAATTTCGTACATGTCCAAGAAAACAGTGATTTGAGAGACAAATCAAAACTCCACTTAAATCTTAAGAAAATAAATACAAGCACTGCAGTTGAGAGGACTCTGCGCAACAAGGATTTAGAAAAACGGAAACTTAGTCAAAATCTGGACAATTTTTCTCTCCGTTTGGGTCAAACTATTGAAGGAGACTCTAGTAAAAGAATTATGGATCTTATTGGAGAAAAGAAGAAAACAATTAAAACTTCTACAGATGAAAAGGCTTATCCTGAGTATGTTTTGAAAAGATAAATGTTTGACGATTTGAAGAATAATTTTTTTCATTTTTCCAGTAATACGCCACCGTGTCTTCTTCCTGGTTGGGATTCTTGCGACGAATCACAAAGTCCACCCATAGAAAATGAAGAATGGTTAGCATTTTTGCATAGATCTATGCAAGAAATTCTTGATGGGGAACTGGATTCTTTAAAGCAACAAAATCTGGTTTGTATAGCTTTCGTTGTAATTTAATTTTTATTTTGGAAAGTAATTGAAAATGTGGTAGGGATGGAGCCCGCTGTTACTCGATTTATTAAACTAGTTCACTCAGAGCGACTTTCAAAATTCCTTGCAAGGAGTGGTTAATTTGAAAATTCAGAGTTTTTCCTAAAAAGTGGAACCAATAATAATCTTTAACATATTCGGGAGGGGAATTTGTTTAGAAGTATTAGCGAAAAAATTCCATGTAAAAATCCTTTTGAAGAGAGCTTTTTACCTTTCTGCGGGACTAGTCTGAAAAATGCGGGTAGAGATGTGAGCAAGAGTTTTAGCTGCGGCCTTTCCTAATTTGTCGTGTTTTCTTTTCGCAAGCTGGTAAGGTCAGAATAACTTAATTGAAGCATGAATTCTACGAAAGTAATAGTAGTAATCTATTAGTTGGATATTCTACAAAATTCAAATTTAATTTACTCAAATTATCCGCTGTAAGAACTGCTTCAATGAGTTGCGATACGGAGAGATGTGTTCGAACCTGCTAGAACCGTATATGGTATAAGTTAAGATTGTATTAATTATTGAATATTCAATCGCGAAAAATCAGGGTGCAAATGCTCAGGTCAGCAATATCATTATGATAAGAACAAATACATTAGAATCTCCGAGAATATATTTAGAAACAGCAGCCCAATCAGAGACCGTCTCAAGGATAGTGTTCATACGATCGATGAAGTCCTCTAAAAGTCCAATTGATCTAAGGTAGAACTGAACGTCGTCAGGATACATATGAATGTATCAACCATCAACCACTTCTAGGATATCATTTATCTAGAGAGAGAATAAGAGAGAACCTAATACCTAATAACCTAAGAGCTTGCAAAATGTGCCAAAATATTCTATCATAAAGGACTAAACGGTTTGAAAGTATAACTAAAGTATAATAAGCTAATTTAAGGACCTTTTGACAACGAAATACGTCTATTCTGAATATAATTACAGCATAACGGCTGAATGAAATGTATCTTCTAAGACAAAGCTTTATAATATTGTATTGGATTGTCGGAAAGGGCATAACACATTTTTGCAACGCTCGCTCATTTTTTGAAGCACTAGAATCATTTGCTCCTATATAATTGCAATGCCATTTGAAAACTGACAATTCTACCTTCATTCACGAGAAGTTGCGAAAAATTGAACATTTATCATTCGAGCGTTCACAATAACCTGAAGAAGCTGGGATACATAAGCAAGTTCGATGTTTGAGCTCCTCATGAATTCAAAGAAGCTCATTTGACAGCGCGTATAGACATCTGCGACATAGTCATTAAAAGTAAGGAAAATGATCCTTTTTTCAAACGACGACTGATAACTGGTGCTGATCATTGAATTGCCCACAACAATGCGGTGCGCAACCAGTCTTGATTCCGACGTAATGATCCGCTCAAACGACGTCGAAAGCAGACATTCATCACACGAGGATTATGTCTCTCGGTGTGGTAGGATTTTAACGGTGTCATGTATTTCGAGCTCCTATCAAGCAATGAAACAATTAATTCGAATATGTACTGTCGGCAATTGTCAGTTTTCACGAATCCATAGTCCAGAAAAATCAAGAGCTCCTTAATCGTAAAGGAGTTGTGTTCCATCACGACAACGCAAGATCACACACAAATTTGATTACTCGTCAAAAATTGTTGGCGTTTGGATGGGATGTTTTGCCACACCCATCATACTCGCCTAATCTTGCGCTGTCAGACTTCCACTTGTTTCGGTCTCTTCAAACTCCTTTCGTGGCATTACGTTCAATTCAGATGAGATTATAAATCAATACCTTGTTTAAGGTTTGCTTTACGTTCTTTATCCTTAGAGACTTCAGTTTTTGGTTCTCACACAATCAGACAGTTGCTTTCAGGTTATGCTGATGCACCCATTATCTTGTCTAGTGATGATCTCCTTCACAAATATTCAGTGTTCGATTTTCCTATTCCACGGTGTCCTTAGTGACTTTATGATGAATTTCTTCTGCACGTGCCTCAAGAACGACTGCAACCACTGATGTTACATGGAGGAGAGGGGAAGAAGGGCTCGCAGAAACATTTATAGAAAGTTGGTAATATTTCTTCTTAAATGAAGAAAGTTATAAGGAATTCTTTTTAAAGCAGAAACCTTAGATAATTTCATTGAGGTGTATTTTGTAGGCAACCCTCCATCAAATAGAGGTCTTAGTAGCACTCAGTGTTTAAACATTCTATACAATTAACACAAGACTTAAAAACAATATATTTTATTTCCAGGTAAGCATAATTGTTGCACCATTGCGCAACACTAAAGCCAGTCCAAAAGTAATAGAAAGTGTTGCTCAGTTGTTAAGTCTTCCTTTAGTGCTTGAAGGTCCATCTGCTGTTTTGGAATGTATTAAAAATGTAATAAATTTCATGTTACTGCCAAAAATAAATGTATATAAAAGTTGTTTATTTTAAGGTTTATGTCGAGGTAAAACTTGTTCCAAATTTAGTTTATGCCTCCAAACTTCTTACCAGCACGAAAAGTTCAGTTGATTCAACTTCATCTTTTAGTCCACCGTCTGCGATGCGTCCATTCAAGTAAGTTAAATATAATTTCAAGTTTGTAGAGTAAAAGTTATGCTATATTTTTAGACCACTTAATGAACTTTCATCCGAACAAGTCAAAACAATTTCCAGTCTATACGAACTTGTCTGCCATTTGGTTCATTTACACGAACGTTTTTTATCTCAGTTTTGTGACGCAATTGCCATTTTAACTGCTGATGAGCTGCTTATAAATTTTTTATCACATGGTAGGCATTTTTATTTTGGTAGTAAAATGCGTATGTAATTATAGAAATTTTATTTAAACATTTATTGTCGTATTTTGGTGCATGTTTATAACAAGTATTAGAGATATTGTATGAATATTGAAGGAATGTACTCGAAATATGACTGATTAACTAATTAATTGATTAGTATTGATATTGCTTTATTTATGTACACATTTTCTTATTTTTCATCACTATTAAATGCATTTTCATGGTAATGATCACAAATTAACATAGAAGTTCGAGAGTTAATGTTGCCTGTAAGGTTTTAATAATTTTTCTAATATTTTATTCCTTTCTGATAAGCGGAACTCAATTGTAGTGCTTCCGAGTTTGATGTCGTATTGAATTATTGGTGCAGTTTTTGGATATCATATGTAAAAATGAAGAAAACCTAGAAATCTGTTGAGTACTTTGTTGTACTTTGGAAAATAGTAAGGTAACCATATATGTTTCGAGACCAACTTTACGAAAAGGAATCCTGTTATTGGCAAAATCAAATCGATCAGTGGTTATAAAAGGTGTTGGATATCATTTTATTATCAAACAAACAGAAAGAAACAGATTTCCTACGGACAGATTTCTGTTCGCCTTATAGAAGAAAATAAGAATGATGGTTATGAAGTTAGTAATCAAATAGTGAAAATGCCCGCCGAGTTAATATAGTGATGAATATGTCTAGCCTAGCCCTCCAGACTGTCCATTCCTGCTGGCACGATCATATCGACAAAGAGAAGATTGTAAGCAATAACCGCGCATGAATTAAGGATTTGCTTTTTTACAATATAGTTGTCATAAACTCCAAGGTCTTCAGGTTACATAACCTCCCTTGTAGACAGGTCCAAACCTACGGGATCTGGGTTGAGACGATCCTTCTCGGTTAACTTCACGATTGTATCCTGGGCATCGTAACCATTATTCACTGCTAATGTTTTCGGAATTACCAGAAGAGCCTCTGCAAATGCTTGAATGCCTCTTGATTGTATCCTTGTATTTCATCAAGTAGTTGTACATACGAATTTCAAAAGTCCCAGCTCCTGGAATGGTATATTTGTCCTCAATGGCATTGTTGATCGCACGCAAGCGAACATGAGGATCGTCACTGCTTAGGGATTCTTGCGTTTATCAACGAAAATGTACTTGGTCTCATCAAGCACATTCTCGTAGACTAAACCAACAAATCCCAAATGAGATTGATTGAGGTTGTCGACCGAGTTCATTGCAACTCCGCCACAAGCAAGTGCAAGACGCTTCATATTCCTTTTCTTAGGACTGCAAAGGGCGATTATTTCTTCTTTAGGGATATGGGGTCGATACTCTTTTGGTTGATAACGACAAAGCTTTTGTCTGTGCCATCGCAAATCTTCTTGTACCTTTGGCCAATGTAATCACGTTCAGCCAGTACGAACTTCTCTCTTTCCTCAGCTGTTTTATAGAAGAATCCGGAATTTATCTCAGACTTTGTGCTGCATCTCCATTAGTTCGACCCTGTGCAAATCAATTTTCTTCCCTTCCTGACGAATAGTTAAGACCGCATCCGCACAGACTTCTGTTAGTAAATCAGCAAGGCTGTGATGGACCTTCATCATTAAACTGGTGCGAGTCACATCCTTTTCATTTTTAATGGGGATTTTCACTTTCTCCAAGATTTCCAAGGCTTTCTTCTTGCTTTGATCAATGCCTTCGGCAAGGATATATGGATCGAGTCTTTCGCTCAAGTAAATGTCAGAAGTTCTCCAATTAAAAGTACCGTAGACTACCCGGACATTCATAGAAGCTTTTGGATGTTGGATTTGCATTTCGTGCAGAAAGACATTACCATGTGACCAATAATTATTGTTCTTTATGCAGCATCAAGCACAGCGTTGAGAAAAATGTTTTATCTCTTGAAAAACTGTGGTAATCACTGTTGTCCTTTACATAATCGCATGTAATAAAAAGGTTAAGCTTGCTAAAATCTAGATAATTTTCACTTTATCATCTACCTTCTCGCTTTTCGTAAGTTATGCACGACTTTATACAGTATAATATTTAAAAATATAAAAATAGTACAAAGTACTTAAGTAAGAGTAATTTTTGCAATTGTTCAACATTTTTCCTTTTCTCCATGTTTTTATATTGGCGCATATAAAAAATCTACAATTATACATTAACACATTAGTTATTATACTACTTCTACTATTATTCACCATTATTTTCTTGCAGATTTTGGTAACTTACATGCAATTAGGATTTCGAATTGTGTAATTGCGCTTCTATGTTGTATCGTTCGTGAGCTTCCTGAAAATGCAGAACTAGTCGAAAAGATTGTTTTTAGTCAACAATTGGATCTTGTGGCTTTGATGAAAAATAAAGATTCATTACTCCGGTCACGAATTTGTATGCTTTTTCGTTTGCTGGGCAGATTTAGCTGTAGAGGTCTTCAAAGTATATGGACTCCAACTATTCGGGAGACTATGGAAGCGCTGATGTATGACTCGAGCGAACAAGTCCGTGTGGTAAGTAGATACATAAATTTTATTGGTATAAGAGTTTCAAATGTAAAATGTAAGATTGACGTAATCGATTCATGTATTCAATGGTTAAGAGTTCTACTGTTAGTTTCCTTATTATTATGCCGTTATCAAGCTATTAATAACGAGAGATCTATTTCGATAATATTGCAGAGCTTTTTGAATGTATTTTCAAAGCATTACTCAAGAAGATAGAGTTGGAGAATTATCGTATTTACTACCTAATACAAATTTACCTTAGGATTTCTAGAGGACTGTATTGACAAAGTTAATAGTGAAATAATACAGAAAATCCGTGATTGATATAATTCGAATGAATTGCTGATGTAGCCATCTAAATCGTAGTGCATTGAATTTTACAGTGACGCCCTCATAGAGATGATATACCAGCCTTGTATATTAATGGTTCTATAATATCTACGGTAGACAGAATTTCCTATCTTGATGTGTTTATTAAGAGGACATGAAACGCAATGAAAATATTAGTGCTATGTTCAGTAAAGTTTACTCTGTTTGTTTGCTTGTGAACAGCTGCTTGAAAGGCAAAGACGGATCGCAGATCATAGATCATGTTTTCTTTATTAGTTGCTAAAAAAACAGCATCGGAGTATCGACAGCTCAAAAGAATGGCGTAATTTATCGAGTGCAGGGTTAATTCTTCTTCTTCTCCTTTTCCCTTCTTAAGCAAATTCAAGAAAAGTAAAGAACGCTAATAACTTGAAATTTACCTTGCAGTTAGTTTTGTCCACATTT
>QYTT01091423.1:34524-50166 GCA_006980735.1 Dasypogon diadema
CATAGAGATGATATACCAGCCTTGTATATTAATGCTTCTATAATATCTACGGTAGACAGAATTTCCTATCTTGATGTGTTTATTAAGAGGACATGAAACGCAATGAAAATATTAGTGCTATGTTCAGTAAAGTTTACTCTGTTTGTTTGCTTGTGAACAGCTGCTTGAAAGGCAAAGACGGATCGCAGATCATAGATTGTAACGAACATAAATTGTAACCGCAGAATAGAGTAGACAGTTGACTGTGAGAAATTTGTATTCAACATATAATTCACATGAGATTTTAGAAAACTTTGTATATAGGTCGCAATGTGTAAAGACGAAGGGAGATCATTCCCTTCCTTATCCCGAATATAGTAAAGTACACGTGCTGAGTGGAACACTATAATTTCCTTGTCAAAGTGGAAGTACACGTGCTGAGTGGAACCCATAGCATAGTAAGTACACGAGTTGAGTGGAACACTATTATCTCCCTTGTTTAGTGGTAGTTCACGTGCTGAGTGGAACCCATAGCATAGTAAGTACACGAGTTGAGTGGAACACTATTACCTGCTTTGTTTAGTGGTAGTACACGTGCTGAGTGGATGGAACCAATCGCGACCTGTAACATAGTGAGTACACGAGTTGAGTGGAAAACGAACCGTACATTCTGTAATATCTAACCCGTATAGTTTCTATAAAATTCAAATAAAGAATACGTTAGTTATATCCGAAGCTGTTGTTATTGACTACACCCGAACTCCACTGATTGCTACACGAGGCATTTAAAACGGACTTTTCCCTGACCAGCATCATACATATTGGCGCCCGAGCACCGAGCAACCACCGTTTCAGACTACGGGGAAAAGACCGTTACAAGATCAAGTTTTCTTTATTAGTTGATAAAAAAACAGCATCGGAGTATCGACAGCTCAAAAGAATGGCGTAATTTATCGAGTGCAGGGTTAATTCTTCTTCTTCTCCTTTTCCCTTCTTAAGCAAATTCAAGAAAAGTAAAGAACGCTAATAACTTGAAATTTACCTTGCAGTTAGTTTTGTCCACATTTCTGCCTAATTTAATTCAAAAGTTTTTAAACACAAAAACTACACAAAAGCTTTCAGTATGCTCCATTTATTTTCCCGTAGAAGAATTAATTTAATACGAGTTAATTTAACTCTGTATTCTGCTGCAAAAAAAAAACACAGCTACTGTCGAACAGCGAGATTACTTTGCGGTCCAACGTCGAGTCTGAGTTGACGACATAACATTTCCTTGGAACAGGCCCAGCGTGGAGCAAGGCTCGACATTGTTCTTAAATTCAAGAATTACAACTATTTCAATTATTGCTGCAGGTCAGTGAGCTCTTGTCAAATTTGTGAAATAACTATACATCGTTTTGCAGTTTTAGATATTTTTTAGATATTTTTATTGCAACCTAAATTTAGTGTCACCTTTTGGAGTTCTTGATAAAATTACTGCGGATGCCGCTACAATTAGTAGAATTCTTATCTTTATTACCAAGATTTTCAGTTTTTATGCGACTAAGCTTGCAGTGTTATAATATTTTTATTTTTTTATTTTTCACTTCAAAAAAATTTATAAAAACATTTTCGGACTTATTGAAAAGAATTAAGTGCCCTTGGCAGTGATAATCAAGACGAAAAATACTCAAGAGCCAGAATTAGTCCTGGACCGTCATATGCAGTAACTGATATATAGCGATTCCGAATGTGAAATTCAAATTGTTAGAAATCGAAACAACAGGAGAATTCTAGATAACGATGTCGAAGACAAATTTCTGGAAATATTGATACACCTGTTCAATCTTTCAAACTATTTTTTACTCCACAATTAATAAAAAAAAATTGTTGAAGAGAACAGAATAGAAAAATCTCTGGAGGCTTTTTTAGAATTCTAATCAATCTGTGGTTACTTCAACAATCTGATGTGAAAGATTATCGATTCCAAAAAATTTATAAGCCAGATTTCATTTTTTTCACAAGTTTTTATTAGAAAAAGATTCTTTGCAATATTTTGGATTTGGATGCTTCATTGAGAAACGGTTCCACAAAATGCGGATATAAGAACAAGGACACAAACATTCATAACTTCGGAGAATTTTTCATTCCCGATCAAAACATTTAAATTGATGGAGCTGTTGTTGGTTACATTAGCTTACAGCCCTAATATACCCATCAAATGGGCAATCCATATCTATGTCTTAGCAGAGCCTGCCACCAGTTATGTTTATACCTTCATTCTTTACCACGGTACAGTTACAACTGGAATCCTAATATGACCAGATCTTCCTTTAACTTTTAGAATTGTTCTTTAGCTTTTCAATAACCTTAGAGAATCTCACATCACCGATCGATTTTATACCAGCCTATATGCGCTAAATGCGAGCTATATGCGCTAAAATATCACCTCACAGGGACTTTTTTAACCTCTCACAAAGACGTTCCAGGTCTTTGGACCGGACTACTGAGAATGGGAAAAATTAATAATATTTCATCTTTATTTAAAAATTTTAATAGTGAGTATGCTTGGATATTATTTTAAAGTCAGAGGAATACCAACTTATGAGAAAAAAGAAATTTTATATATTTTGGGCGAATCGACGTGGTCTAACTCCTTAATCCGCAAATTCGTTTTAAAAGTGTAAAATAATAAGGCATTTATGGAAAAGTAAAAATGTGTGGTCACTTTTTAGAGTATAAGAATTTATAAATAATATAAATTCATCCGTATTTAAAAAAAACTTTTACATTTTATTTCCAGGAGGCTGAATGTGCTCTGGATGAACTAAGGCAGTTTTCCTTTTATAACTAAAATACATGTGATTTTGTTTTTTTTTGCATGACACAAACATGTTTTTAAAGTGATTTATTTTAGCAATCATTGATTGTATATTATGCTCTGGTTCTCTTTCTTGAACCCTAGAAATAAATACATTATTTTAGTATGAAACTTTTTTTTGATTATAAGGAAGCATCAGGAAAAATTTTATTCGTGTCTAAAGTGGCTTTCAATGGAAAACAGCAGAGAAATGGTAAATAGAATACATATATTTGCGAAGATCACTGCTTTATTTTAAAAATAACTAATTATTTCTGAAATACCTTTTTCAAATTCTTTAATAAGTTCTTCTATTAGCTCCTTAACGTAATCGGTGTCTGTTGTTTTGGCACTACAACTCTTCTCGTACATTTTATTAAGTTTAATTACATCCTTTTCACTTAATCCTTTTCTCTGTCCTATTTTTACGTCCTTCTCCTAAAAGCATATTATTTTTACAATTTAATCCAATAAAAGTTAATTATTAAATTTTAACTACCAGTGGTTCAATAGTGGGCTTCCCATTCTTCGAAAATGCCTTAGCACTGTAATGCATAATACTCGTGTAATCGTATGGAATATCAAAACTTGTTGCAATCGAATTGTTATATTTTCTAAAGTTGAACTCATGTTTGGCTAGAATATTTTCCCAATGTATTATCACATAATCATCCCGGTCGGGAGCACTTTGTTGATGGAAAAAGCCGAGAGCATGAAGCAATTCATGGAGAATAACACCGTGCTTGACACATTTAGGGGTACTGAGATTAACTATCTAAATTTGAGATATTATGCGATAGGGACTTTATATATGAACTCTCATACCTGACCATTGTTACGCATACCAACAGCAGACCAACATCCACTACTATTTCCTTTTATAAGAACATAATTCTCATCTGTTTCTTCGTACGGTTTGAACCTGATGCATGTGCGATTGTGGTATTCTTGGATAGCATGCAAAATCACCATTACCTCTTCGTCGGCTGCAAGTTATAAAATAAGCTGGTGGGATTTATATTCAATAATTGACATACTAAAATCTTCGTCCTCAATATAAAATGGAACTGTGGCGTTGGGCCACCGGAGAGATTCGTTTATAATTCCGTTTCGCCAATTGCTGTCATACAGCATTATGTCTCCTTCAAATAAACCGCTGTGCTCCCAAATGTTCGTTTCATTCTTGATATCCCACATTTGAAATTTTTTATCTGTAAAAAACAAACATGTAAATATTTAAACAAAAGGCGATATAAGAGCTCTGAGTTTTGCTTAAATATCACTCTTGAAGGTCTATCAAATGAGTCTGTGTGGATTAATCCAACACATTTTTTTATAATTTTAAAATAAATAGTTTTAAAGTTATTCAAGAAAATAGATGAAATTTGACCATCCCCCCCTTATTACCGAAACTACTGAGCCTAAAATTTTGAAAAAAAAAATACTGAAAATAGTTCTTTACTTATAGATTACAGGAAAAACTACTCGTTCGACTTAACTAGGTCAGGCATCCGTCACTCCTCGTACCTAGCGCGCTAAGTACCTACAGCTCAACGCTCCGTCAAGTGGCAAATCGGTCAAGGACGCCGCACGCCTAGCGAGCGCACGTATTTGGGTCAGATTTAAAAACACAAAAACAAGGTAGATAACATATTTATCGTACGGAACCTTCGCCACGCGAGTTCAGCTCGCACTTGTCCGGTTTTTTTCTTCTTCGAATTGTTGTTACATTTTATGCTCTGGTAGCCAAAAATCTTTTCATATAGTACAAATTGTTAACAAATTTGTTAACAGTTGCTGCATACCAAAATTATTATATTATTAAATTAAAAAACACAAACAGCCTTTGACAATGGTTTTAAAAAATTTGATGGTTAGTCCAAAAGAAAAAAAATTTTAAACAATGATTTCGGCCATTTTATACATTAGAATTCTTCTTTAGCAGTAGCTTATATTACATATTAACTTGCTTATTTATATTTTGTGGGTTGGTGCGTCTGCCTGCGATCGTGTACCTTCTGAACGACTTGACTCATTGAGATCATATTCTCATATTCCCACAATGTATTTGTTTTGTTGAGACGATGGCCCATAGCTGTGCTAATGCTAAACGGTTAGTACAAAAATTCGCCGCTAGAGGCATAAACGTATTTTTTTCATTGAACGAGCTAAGATGGGTATTGTTGAAAAGACAATGAAGAGAGGAGTAATATTTGTTTGGGGACTATAGTTGTAAAATGTACCACGGCGGTGCAAGAGTCGTTTGAAAGTGAATTTTCAAAAAATTGTTTTTCTAATAACTTTTTTAAATGTTGAGGGATTTAAATGTAAATTGGTATAATGATAGGTGTTACGTGGACAAATAAGATTGTGTAAATTTTTTTCGAAATTTGGAATATTTTCAAAAAAATGAGGACCACTCGAAAATGGTATAATTTATATTTGACCGTTAATAACTTTCGAACGACATATTTTTATACTCTATTGGAATCTGTAAAAAATGGACTTTCAACGATTTAAATTGAGATATAGGGTGGTTCAAAATTTTCTTAAAAGTTTAATAGATAGATTTGCTTATAACTTTGATTCGTTTGACCCGTTTATTTTAATGATACGTTGTAGGTAGACGTGGAGCGGGAATATTTACTAGCATGTGTAAAAGTAATTTGAATTCCCGAAAATTTTTCTAATAAAAGTTTCAAATTTTAGGGAAATTTTCGGTTCAAATTTTTACCAATTTCTGAGCTGGTAATGTAGACGCGTGGGATATCAGTGTAAAGAGGGCTCTACATACTACAAGGACATGTGAAAATATTAGAATATTTGGGTTGGTTACGGTGATTTCCATATAACGTGAAAAGTAACGCTTTTCCGGAATATTAGATAGGGAAGGAGAGGAGTGGAGCAAGTGTCCCTACCCCCCGTACATATTTTCTGCTTCTTACCGTTACATTATAAGAAATAACTTATTTCTAACAGAAATCACCAAAAACTCCCTTAGAAATTAGAGGTGTTAAAAAGTGTTTTTCTATTTACGTCTAAACCATTAGCTGGACCGAGATGAAACTTTTACCGAAACATGTATAATCGATGCGAATTAATAAAATTTGTCAAATAAAAAATGTACCATTGGTCGCAAAGACAGAATGAACTATTTCCTCTGCTTTACATAAGCTCCTAAAGAAGGCTTTCAAGCTCATTGGCGACGAGATGATAACTCCTAAAATAGATTCTCTGCAGCGCGGACGCAATGTCGCATGCCTTATGCGTGGATAATGTTTCAACGCAATCTCTTCTCTGGTTCCTTATAGATTAATTCCGTGCACCAAGGCATCTTCACCCTTTCATCTTTGAGGCAAGATTTAGTAAATTTCGTGAATCCTTCTTGAGAACTGTGAGAATATTTTGTTTTCCGTCAATATTACAAGCCGCAGCTGATCAAAAAGAATGTGCACCAACACCTTTCCTCCCCTTCCTAATTTCACTTTCACCAAAGCTGCTGTGCTATTTAGTATCATAGGATATTCCATGAATTTTGGCTACCCGTATAAAAAGGCTGTTGCTGTAATGTATGTACAAATTCAGGCAGATAGTTTCTTTGACCACTAGAGCAAAATATCTCTAAACAATAATATACAAGAAATATACTTTTCCTGCATTTAAACTCATTTTGCAAATTGATGGGCTGTAAATTGCAAGAAGGCTTTCTAGGCCGGTCAGGATACTGTGTCATAGCGCAAAATTCATATTGTAATTTTGTTGGTAGTTGAATGATTTGAATTTTAGGAAACTTGCTGGAAGATTTTGAAGAGTGATATGTACAAATAAATTATTAAAAGTTCACCCCAATATTGTCCAAAAATTTAAATTATAATTGCAAAATAAATGCCTAATTATAATAAAGAGTTGAATGAAAATAAATTAACATTCTTTATAAATCTGAAGTGGTCAACCACTATCACAATACCAGTCAATAACTATGCCTTTAAAGGTGATTTACTATACATAATTGGGTTTTTTTAGTAAAGTTATTCATTTTGTGTAAAGTATGTTATTTCACCACATGCATTTTAATGCCACTTACTATCACAGTTAACAATTGAATACAACGCTAGAAAGTAGTATATCACTAATTTACGCTCTTATATCACAGTTTATTTTACAATAGCAGTAAAATCTAGGCTTTCATCTTAATTCTCTACGTGAAAATGTACTACGTGTTTCCCAAAACATTTTATACCTGAGTTGTGCAGCTTTCCAGGGATTTGGCCATATTTCGGTGCAGGTGGTCTAACAAACTTCCATTTTTGGCTGGACGTCCATAGTTTGAATCCAGTTGCAAACGTTACCAGAACGATAAACGTGAAAGGCCTCTTCATTCTACTTAGCAATTCGGCACCACTTATAACTATACTTTTTCAATTGTTATGGCTGCTCATTTACAACTCACATTTTATACTCACCAACATTTCAGACGTTTTGTATGCTAATTTAATACCATTACGATAGATTAGATTGCAACTCATTTGGTGAAATTTTAACATACATAAAATGTGGGTCAGGTCTCATGCTGCCATCAAAGAACCTCATCAGCGGTTGGGTGACAGCATGATTTCTAGTTTCGTACATTTTTATCCATAAATAAATTTTGCAGCGATTTAATTGATTCCGGAAGGAAACTAACTTATCTGCCTACATTTATGGACTTTCACACAAATCAAAGAACAACTAAATCCCACCAATGCGTCACGAAGTAACGTTGCAGACTTTCTTTGCAGACTCCATACTAACGGCCGCCATGCAATTCAAAAGACATTCTTGATCACTTAACTTTCTTGTCTATTTTATTTAATTACCATATCCGTCTCATAACACCTCGGAGCTTTTACGCGTAATCATAGCATCCGAGAAAATTATAGTGATCTGTACCGGGTCTTTTTAATTCACTGAATATGTACAAAATGGATAATGTTCATCAGTAAGCATGAAGTGCGTTGAAATATTTCCTATTCCTTCTTTTGTTTTTGCATGAGCCAGTGACTAATTATATAACTGGAACTTGGGTTTCTATTAAGATGCAGGTTGGAAGTCATATTTATCACGTATATACTAAATTGATTCCAGACCACATTTAAGAGAATTTTAAGAAGTGTGTGTGATGTTCTAAGTTCCTTTGTGACTTACTGCAGATCATAATATTGATACTTCCTGGAAACCGCATCTCTATCTTACTTAGTGGAAGAAAAGATATTGTCCACAGTTTCTGCCTCTAGGCAATCGTCATCGGCCAAGTAATAACAGAAAGACTGTTCAGCTCCTAAGGCAAACAGTGAACGCTTTTTCTTGAATTTTTGCCCATCGATGCCTCGCCTGAGACTTTCCGTCTTCCTCACTCTGTACTGCAAGCAATAAATACCTCACAGTCTACAGTTTTCAGGCGAGGCATCGTTGGGCCAAAAGTAGAGAAAAAGCGTTCACGGTCTGCCTAAGGAGCTGACTAATCTTTCTGTTATCGCTTGGTCGATGCAATTGTTAAGGATGTCATCTTCAATTTTTCTGTTTGAGGTAGGACCTCATGTTTCAATGTTTGATGAGAAACTCTCTAGTCAAAATTGGCTCAAAGTTGAAGAGGTTCATCACAAAACTTGATTATTCCACATTTTTCGTTAGGAACTGCCTCGTTAGGCAGTAGGCGTTAGGAATGCGTTTTCTTGATATTGAAACCGAAAGCAGGTTTCAACTTTACAGGAAGAAATGATGTGCCCCCTACTCTCTATTTCTAACCAACCGCTGGAGGCTTTCTGCTCTGTTGGCGTGGGATCAAATCCTTGAAAGGAGTACCAGGGATTGAGGCAATTCTACTGACGAGAACTGTATTAGCGAAGCCACTGGGGTGTTGCACAGTAGTTTCATGCCAAAAACTGTGGCTCACTTGCAACATTTGTCGGGTTAGTTTTCTCTTCTCCAATTTCCCTCCGCTTAAGCTGTGCTGCGTGCATCATAGGTTTGTTCTCTTGGCATAGACCTTAAAAAAATACTACAGGGGTCATTCTCAAATTTTTGTAACTTTTCAAGGCGGTATGTTAAAGGACAGCTTGCAGAAGGTCAGACAAAAATTGATAAAAAACACCTTCGCAATTACATCATTTCTGCTATTCGCAATGATAAGAAGCGTTACTATACTGGCCTTCTGAATACTGACCTGCCTTCTAAGGTTCTCTAGGAAAATCTAAGAAACAATGGCGTTTCCTCGGTTTAGAGATTCTCTACGTTGAAAATGATCTGACTTCCTCCTCCTCTTTCAATTCAATGCAGACTACGTCTGAACGTAGTTGTACTTCAGCTCTTTAGAAAGGATTCAACAGTCATAGAGTTCTTCCATTCTTCTAAGGTTTTTGATATGATTAATCATCATCTCCATCATATGAAACTCCAAATCTCCGTAGAAATTATATTATTTTCCCTACAGGCTGCTAGACTGATATTATTATTTCTTGCCAAATAAATATCAGGCGGTATATACAAATGGATCTCAGTCCTCCTTTCCCCTGGTGCCAGAGATCTCTCCTTGGGACTCTCCTCTTTACAATGCTTATTTGAAATCGTTCAAGCTAAGTATCATAGTTTACATGTTTACGCCGATGATGCGTACTTATGATATAGACAGGGTGTTCCATGACAAAGCTTCAATATTTTAAAGTTGAGGAACTTTGTTATGGGAACAGATGTTAATAAGGGAAATTTTTGGGAGAAAGGAGTTTAAATGTAGGTTAAGAATTGGGGTCCATAATAAAGTAACTTTAAATCTAGAATTTTAAGAATACTCAAGAATGCCATCACCCAGATTCCAATTAATTGCCTAGTGCCCAGGCAACTCAGTATTGCCCCATTTCAATGTTCCCAATGTACCTCATTAAGGTATAAATAGGGCGATTTGAAGGATTTACGTTATTTTCGAAGTTTGTGGCTTATACCTTTGGTTTATAGTGTTCTGGAATTTATTGAGGTAATCCCGTTTTTATACAGGGTGTCGGGAATCGGGCGGATAATCTCTGCGATGGTTCGTGTTTATAGGGTTAAATGCCACGGCAGAGGTAGTTCTGCCAGAAAACGTTATATGGAGCACCAGCCAAGTAGGAAGAGCCCTATTGCGAAATCCTTCCAAAGATTATACGAGCGTTTAATAAGAACTGGATTCTTGTTACTTGCAAATCAAAGTCCTAGAACTGGAAGATATCTAAAGATCACCCGTATCATCATATAAGAGGTCAAGAATTGCTATCGCGAGATTTTGCTCTATATATACAATTTTGCAGATTAATCACTGAAAAAGTGACACACTGATGATGGATTATTCCTCCATAAAATTCTTTGGACAGACGAATGTCACTTCGTTAAGGATGGTACAAACAACTTTCATAATTGGCACATCTGGGCACAGGAAAATCCACATACAACACGTCAAACTGAATCCCAACACCATTTTGGAGTAAGTGTTTAGGCAGGTGTTTTTGATCAGTATTTGGTTGGACCATACATCTTTGAGGGGAATATAACGTCAAATTCGTATTTACTCATTTTAGAAGATGAGCTGCAAAATTTCTTGGAGGACATTCCTAGAAATCTTTGGCAGAGGGCGATATATCAACATGATGGTGCTCCGCCTCACAATAGTCGGGAAATTGGATTATGGCTCAATAATAACTTTCCGCAATGGTGGATTGGTCGTGACGGATCCATTCCCTGGCCGCAACGTTCACCAGATCTTATCCCAATGGATTACTTCCTTTGAGTATACCTCAAACAGAAAATAAACGTGGAGAAAATCCGATCTAAAGAGCACTTGCTGTAGAAATTGAACAAAGCTTTCAAGAGATTAGAGATAAACTTACATCTATTGGTTTACCTTACCACGTAGTATAAAAAAGAGCTTTCATACAGAATGGTGTAATGTTTATGAGGAGACAATGCATCCCAAACATGCCACTGTTTGGTGGGGATTTTGTGCTGGAGGCATCATGAACCATTTTTTTCGAAGAAGAATTTTGAAACTGTTTTCCTCAATTTTCCGGGAAGAGTAACGGTTGTGCCAAGAATTAGCAACGAAAATTTCGGGATGGTGTAACTGCACCCCGGGTTATGATATATATAAAAGCTAGGTGAAGCAGAAAAATTGCAACATTAAAAAAATGCGGTGTAAATTAGACTCACGCTGGTGAAAGGAAAAGGGGAAAAAAGTTAAGAGAAGTTTAAAAAAGTTTTCTCTCTTGTCGTCGGGAAGTCGCATTTTCTCAGGCCTATGTTGCATCAAATTTGAATAAGCAAAGAGGACGAAGGAAAAACTAAAAAGTTTGTCGCTATGTCTCTAGAACAATTCGCTAATTGCTTCAGATCTGAAAGGTTAAACCAATTTACGTAAATAGAAAAAAAATCATTTATCTTCGAAATTAATTGAATACTAAAAAGTTGGTTAGTATCAGCGTTAGGTGATACACTAAATTAAAAAAGAGAGCACTTGACAATCCTATAAATTTTGTTGGCAGTGTTTTCTTTTGGCAATAATAAAACTAATATAAAAGCTCTTTTTGTCTTACCTTATAACTTTTTTTTAGTTAAGCATGACCAATTAGAATTTCTGAAACAAATAACTGACTAGTATAGAACTTACACGAGTGCGTGATCAATTTTTACGATACCGATTGTACTCGTAGTTAATTGGCCCGCAATAATAAATTCAAGGGCAATAATTGATTCTTGAATTTGGGCAATTCTGAATTTAGATCAAGGAGAAGATCTATGCTAAGTGCAAATTTGCTTCTGTTGGCCTTACGGAAATTAACAGAGACCTTCAATTGTCATTTTAAATTTTTTTGTTGTGACGATTTGCGACTTGACGGATCTAATTGGCACAGCAGCTGCAATTAATTAATAGAAGAAATTTCTAAGCAAAAATTAATGTTATTATGCAAAGAAAACTCTTATATTTTTGAAAAAGGAGACCTTGATTTTGGTTTGGTTACTCCGGGTCACTGACGTTTTAATATAAATTGACGGAATGTTTCCGAACAAATGCATACTAGATATTATATCTGTTCTCTTACTGCAGAAAATCGTTCCCAAGATTAATTAGCACGAAATATCTTTTAGCTTGCACTTCATCACACTTTTTGTAATGAAAAATTATGATCAGATCAGCTAAGGTAGTTGGACACTTCAATATTCAAGATAGGTGTGGAGTGCGGATTTTAAATATCTCCACTGTGGAAAAATGTGGCAATCAAACAACATTGGGCTTTAGTCAAATTTAAGTTAGTCGGTATTTTAGAAATAGCATCATTAATGATCTAATCATGTGATCCTGATTAATATCAGTAGCTTTTCCTAACGAATCTGTTACTGATTCAAATGAGTACGTAAAGTGAAAGGTATTATCGTCCCTAAGACTATGAATTAAATTGAAAGTGAGAAAGGACAAGTGATCAATGAAAAGAAGAAAGAGAGCGGGTGAAAAGATAGAACCTTGCGCCACTGGCGTCGTTGACCTTGAAAGGACCAAATTTTCAAAAGATTGGAAGGTGTGTGTTTTGCTAAAATGGTAGGATACCAGATTATGTGAAACGTCTTTGAAATGTCCACTGCCCCCCAGTATTATGGAAACAATGATTTCAAAGTTTGGTGAAAAACGTCAATAGACCTCAAGTTGAGCATTTTCACAGGCGATTTTAATTATCGTTCACAACAAGAAGTGTCTTTTCATTTTATTATTGGTTTCTCAACTAACATAACCGGAAAGGTACTTACTAGGTCCATACTACGCCAATTGTTTTTCCATCCGAAAAAGAATGAAGAAATTTAGAAATGGGAGCAACCACATAGTCGACCTAATGAAGCTTAGGATGCATGTTTTGACATTGAGGTTGCATTAGTCCCACAATTCACGATGCTGGTTGTTCGCTCACTCTGCAATACGTTAAAGTAAATATTTTGACGCTATTTTGAGAGCGGGAGCTAGCTTCGTCCTTGGGTTTCTCATGACCACAAATATTACAACGCCTCGATGGTATTTGAAGTTCAAGCTCTGAAACAATCATAACTTCGAGTTAATTATTGTTGCCTATATCAGAAGTGGAAGCGGCCTGCTCCACTTCAATAATGGACTGTGGTTTAGACATTATTTTATAAAACTCTGAAATTCCTTTAGTTTTCTTTTTATTTTTAATAAAAACCTTTTATTTATTAATTGATTCTTTTTATTATTATTTACACCTTCAATATTAATTATTAACTTCCGGTTTAAAATAAATTATTTGGTAACACTAATATCTTGTCTACCTCTACCGGATTATAATCAGATTCAAACTAAAAACTAATACAAACTTTTTTGACAATAAATAATTATACAAATTTCAGGTGTCTATGTGAGTTAAATGTAAAGTTTTTCAAAGTGTCTGTGTCTAAAAACTGATGTGATGAATTATATGAATTTTCGTGCGCAAAAGCAAAGTGTCCTGAATAAAAACATTACTGACAAATAAATTTAGACACAGCAGATTACACTGCTTGCTAAAATTATTTGGTCACTCAAGATTTACTTTTTTAAAAGTTACATTTAAATGAATTTATTTTCTTTTATTTAAATAATCTTAAATTCCATAAAAGTAAGATGTCATATTTAGAAATCTTATTAATAATAAATCAAATTAAATACGTAGCGGAAACTGCTACAGTTTCTCATGACCACAAATATCACAACGCCTCGATGGTATTTGAAGTTCAAGCTCTGAAACAATCATAACTTCGAGTTAATTATCGTTGCCTATATCAGAAGTGGAAGCGGCCTGCTCCACTTCAATAATGGACTGTGGTTTAGACATTATTTTATTAAAAGTCTGGAAAGTTGTGAAACTCGTATCTTGAGGCCAGCACAATGCTAATCTTTTACACGTGCTTTACAATTAAACTAGAAACAAAAAAACACTTGTTCACTCGAACTAAAGCTTGAAAGTGTGATTGAAGACACCAGATGTTCCTGATGTGAATAAAAGCCGATTCCTTAAGTCTTCCACATCAGCAGCACCAAGAAATCACTGTACTTTTCAGCTGCTGAACGTTTTTGCGCAACACAAAACTAAATAATAAATTCAATTTTCAAGTTTTGATCCGCGGAAATAGGTGTTTTTTGGATTTTCGTTTAATTGAAAAAATAATCGAATTTAAACGTAATTTTCCTTTATAAATTTAAAGGTATTCAGTTATTTCCTCCTCCCCCTTTCTGGATTAGATTATTATTTAATATCACCCCACTTTTTCCATTCCTTTATTGAGCTTTACAAATTTTCAAGGAAATTACTTCGAATAGATTTTTTAAAGTATTGCCCAAACTCAGGGAATAAATCTGTGAAACATTCAGCACAGTTTAGGCGCAGGGGAATTTTTAGGGAAGAGAAGATGGCAAATGACAAATCGGTAGGGTCGCCTTCTTTGTCCGCTTATTTTACCTTCGTGTGGGACCTTTCAGTCAGATCGTTGGTATTTTGGGCTTTTTTCCTCTATGTGTGACCTAGTTTTGGTTTTTCTTTTTTTGAAGATCTTTTGGGGATCAGTGGCCTGCAGTGCCTTCATTTTGCATAGGCAAGGCAGGAAACAAAGCAAAGGGAATGAGTCGAACCTGAATTAATTAATTTTTATTTTACACAACTAGAAGCCAAATAAGGCCATAATTATATAGAGAGGACATTTCTTGGTCTTTGGTTGTATCTTCAAAAAAGAACTCCATTTAAAACCCGTATAGTGCCTAAGATAACCTTTCGATTCATAGTAGGGTTCCTTTAGGGCCGAAACACATTCAAAGCCGCAGGTACCAAGCCGCAAGTACCAGGTATCAAATTCAAGTTTCAAACAACGAAAGCTTATCCCAGCCATATACCAGTATCAAATGATGCTTGCTACCCAAGTTTGGAAAGTTTTAAATTTTGGTACTGATACCACAGTGGTGCCAACAAAATAAATGTAAATTTTTATATTTTTTTAGGTGCCAAAATTAAAAGAATTTAAAATGGAGGAAAAAATAATTGAATTTATTAGGAAAAATAATTTCATGCATGATATAAATTCTACGGAATATAAAAACTTGTAACTTATCTAAAATATTTTGATAAATTTTCAATCATGAATATTTTAAAGTTTCAGTATTGAATGATGCTTGTGGCTTGGTACCCTGAATGTGGCTTCCCTCGGTATCATGTGTCGGCATCAAATGCTTGGTACCTGCGGCTTGGTTCTTGCGGCTCTGAATGTGTTTCGGCCCTTAAGCCCGTCTCTCACGCCTATTGGCCAGGTAACAAGCTTTATTCAGTGACCGGTAAGGGCTGTGGTAGATTTCTCTAAAAGTATCTGGTAATAACGAAATTGCTGCTACCACTCTCTAAACTACAGGATGCAAACGTGACAAGAATTAAAAAAATCGGTAGGGTCGCCTTCTTTGTCCGCTTATTTTACCTTCGTGTGGGACCTTTCAGTCAGGTCGTTGGTATTTTGGGCTTTTTTCCTCTATGTCTGACCTAGTTTTAGTTTTTCTTTTTTTAATTTTTTTTAAAGATCTTTTGGGGATCAGAGGCTTGAATGCTGTCCTTTTGCATAGGTAAGGCAGGAAACAAAGCAAAGGGAATGAGTAGAACCTGAATTAATTAATTTTTATTTTACACAACTAGAAGCCAAATAAGGCCATAATTATATAGAGAGGAGATTTCTTGGTCTTTGGTTAGCCAGGTAACAAGCTTAATTCAGTGATCGGTAAGGGCCGTGGTAGATTTTTCTAAAGGTAT
>QYTT01091423.1:57046-67752 GCA_006980735.1 Dasypogon diadema
AAGAACACCTTCCTTATGTTGCCATCTCAGAATTAAAAAAGCAAATATTATTTATTAGAGTAGAAGGTTAAATAAAAATAAACAAATCCGTAATGTAACACAACAATTGGAATTTTATTTATTCCACAGCAATTTTTTGAAAAACGTGCTAATATTGGGTTTCGAAAGGCGAAAACCCCATTAAGGAAACATTTTTGCTTCCTTTCGAGTTGACTACAATTCGTGAAAAATGGGACTTCCATTAGGAATTATGTTGACGACTCGGGTTTGAATCGTATTTTGGAATAACAAAATGAATTGTTTGTGCACGTTGAAAAACGACAATATACTCGTACATTACACCTAAGGATTTAAACTTCGATAAACTCAAAAATTGACTGAGGCTAGATTACATAAGTCGATTCGATCGCATCGACGAACGATTATAGCAGAATATTGAGTTGAATTTTCTCAACTAGAATTTTGATATTGATTCGATCGTATCGAATTACGTTCATACAGTATTATTATTAGAAAAATGCTTATAAGCACTACAATAACATTCCAATTTTTAAAGGTGAAATAGCGGCTTCTTTATTATTCGTTATAATCCTTAAGGAAGAGGTAAAATTCCTCGAAGGCATTCACCCTATTTGCTAACAAAAATCATCGCACAATTTTTTAGTGCCTAGTCAGGAAACTTATTTATATATAAAATCTTAAAATACCCAACATTATATGCCCCCTTCGTTTCTAAAGATAGAAATTGAACTCACTCAAGACCCAAACAATTTGTCCACTTGTATTACGCAATTCGTGACTCTTAAATCGAGAGCGTTTAATTGAACTCTTAATGGCTACTGCAAAAAAAAAGTGACTTAATTTTGATTGTTTTGATTTTTACTCCACTTATCTGCTGCTAATGAACTTACGAGGAGGAACGAGTGCGAGCACGATAGGCAATAGATTCGATAATCAACGTAGTTGAAGCAGTGAAAGCTCAGCAACATCAACATCCAACCGACGCACTTTTACTGCACTCTTGTGCCAAATATCTGGAAAGGTAGGTCATGCTTTCGCTATTTTGCTAGATTAGACTTTTTCGTTTCCGAGAGAATTGCCGATGCTTGAAAGAACTGAAGATTTTGGGCCGATGACCGCGTTTGACTCTTTGAAATACACCGGTAAGATGGTAGTGTAAATAAGTACCCGTAATGGTAAGATCTACTATAACGTGAGAAAGTTTCTCAGACTTGCTGAAAATGTAGGTATTAGAACTTTATGACTCGACGGATGTATTCGTCTTTTGGGCATTTAATTCTTTGCATTTCAGTTGAACAAATTACTCTCCCACGTCAACGTCAGTATATCTTTGAGGATGTTTGTCCCATTTGAAGTTAATTATTCGCAGATACAAAAGAAGAATGTAATTTAAGCTATGCTGATAAATTTCTTTTTCACGAAGAAGTATCTCTTTTGCGTTGTTTATTCCTTGCGATAGCCTTTCAGAATATATTGCGGTATGTGAGCTAGAAAATTGGGAATAATATAAAATCTTGGGGTGCTTTGCTGTGTAATGCTTGGCAATGAGATTTAGATATATCTTCGCTTCTTATACGTTTTAAATGGTTCAATAACATTCAAAATAAAAGTATAGTAATAGAAATAAATAAAAAGTAGAAAAAAATGGTTTTTAGACATTTTTCTGAAAAGTATGAAGTTTTTGTAGGTGGTTGTGACAAGTTTCAAAGGATTATATTTATTTTAATATGCAGAGCAAAGTACCTTAAAATATTTATGCGCTTTCGAAATTGACAATATCAAAAATAATAAATTACTTCTCTACGTATGAAAGTTAGAAAACCTTATCTTGTCGAACAGTAACGGGAAAGTTTGAAAAGTAGATATACTCATTTAAATTTTAATCAGCTACTTTAAAACAGCTACTAGAAATGATTTTTATTTAAGAGATCTTTTTTTTTTTGAACGGTTCTAAACTAGCAAGAAAAAAAGCAACCGTTGTTCTTCGAGCTGAAACCAAACCAAATACCTCAGAACAGGTGTTTAATATTAATCTGAATATATTTCTATATAAGATCTCACAAGATATATAATTTTATAAAAACATCGGTTTACATTTATAAATTTATTAGTTAGATGTTATGTAGCAATTAGGGGCAGGAATATAAAAAATACATAGAATAAAAATAGAAAAGTGAAAAATATAGAAGTGAGTCTTATCGCAAATGTATCCGAGTATAGATGGCTCATAATTTTATAGTGGAAAACTCTCTAAAAGTCGCTTAGGAAAGGAACATAGATTGATCCAGCCTCGAAAAGGGCAACAGATAAAGAGTGGACAGTGTAAAATCCCTTCATAGTAGAGATTTTAAATTTTGGGGTCAGGATTAAAGCATTTTATTTAAAACTATCCAAGGTACTAAGGGTATACATTTAATCCAAATAGGGTGTCGATTTAACATTTGAAAGGAGCGACAAATCCACTGAAGAAAATAGAAAAAAAGTACAGTTTTTCCAATTAACCCAAACCCACCTTGGTAGTTATCTTAGCGGCTGAGTTATTCGCACCTAAATTTAGGGGATACCAAATTAAAATGACATGGAAGACCGGCATGGCGGTGGAACAGAGAAGGTTTTCAAAGAATTGGAGGTATTACTTCATGAAGGCTCGTGTCAAACGCAAGAGGAATTGACAGGATCATTAGGAGTGACTCAACAGGCCATTTCAAAACGTCTCAAAGCCATGGGAATGATTCAGAAACAATTTCCTTGTGCTGTCTGAGTTGAAGCCGAGAGATGTTGAACGGCGTTTGTTTGCTTGTGAACAGCTGCTTGAAAGGCAAAGATGGAGAGGATTTCTGCATCGCATTGTGACCGGAGACGAAAAATGAGTTTATTATTATAATCTCAAGCGCACAAAACTATGGGGACTTCCTGGCCATGCTTCCATGTCGACCGCCAAATCGCTCCAAGGTTATGCTCTGTATTTGGTGGGACCAGCCGGCTCGGCCGGCTAAAACCGGCTGAAACAGTTACAGGCGATCTGTATCGAAAGCAATTAATGCCTTTAAGCCGAGCGTTGAAAGGTAAACGACCGCAATACAACGAGAGACATGATAAAGTGATTTTACAGCATGACAATGCCAGACCCCATGTCGTAAAGTTGGTCAAAACATACTTGGAAACGTTAAAGTGGGAAGTTCTACCCCACCCGCCCTATTCTCCAGGCATTGCTCCCTCCGGCTATCACTTGTATCGATCATGTCGGCTGACCAGCACTTATGTTCTTATGAAGGAGTCAAAAATTGGATCGATACGTGGATCGCTTCAAAAGATGAGCAGTTTTTTCCACGCAGGATTCGTAAGCTGCCCGAAAGATGGGAGAAAGTCTTGGCCAGCGATGGGCAATATTTTGAATCGTAAATGTATAATTAGTTTTTTCCAATAATAAAGCCTTGAATGTCGTAAAAAAACGGCGGGGATTTTCTTCCCTGTCAATGTTAATTTCACCCAAGATTTTGGCATCGTGAAAACTCACCAGGCGGTTTTTTGACTGTTCTCAAAAGAGGCAATCCTGTGGTGAACTAAGTAAACTTTAACCAATCACAAAAACGATGCGCGCGGTGCTCCGTTCATGTGAATGAGAAGTAAATTAAAAATCTTCAAGGATTGGTGATTCCCTGATTGAACTGCCTTCGCGTAGGACGTCATAGTACTTTGGATGTAGTAACCGGTAGACAGCCTCTGATTTCTGTAAATGACCTTCAAGATGTTTTATTTACAAGAGAGGAACGAAGTAATGAATCAACGAAATTATTAAATAAAATAGTCGCTAAAAGTCCAACTTTTGTTACTTCAAACTCTGTTTTCCTTCCTCCTGGTGCTACTTCGTCGAATAACAATCCACTGGTTTGATTTTTTCTATTTTTTCAAGCATTTGTTCATTCAATGACTTCAATACAAGTGTAACTGGTCAACTTCTTCACTATCCACAAATCTTTTCATCTTCACCATTCCATTTTCACAAATTATAAAGTGGTGGTATTGCGCGATAAGTACGAATCCTACACGTACCACGTAATTTCTTTAGCTGAAACTGGCTTGTTTTGGCCGCTGGGGAGAGGAATCAGTGACACACTTCATCAAATCTGTACGGGTATCGATGTTATTAGGGGCATATTTGGTTTTAAAAATATCAAAGAAAACAGTCTGGTTTTATAAATTGATACTGAATTATTTCGGCAGGTTTCATGACCGTTACATATGAGATGTACTTCACCCAAATTTTACGAAAGGATCTATTGCTTAGTTAGGTAGATTTGTATTGAGCGAAGAGATAAACAGCCAAATATTGATGATTAGTTTTCGCTTGGTGGGAGCTTTAGTACTCGAAAATGTTTAAAATTCAGGTGTTGACAGGGTAGCGGGATTACCAAAAACTCAAGAACTGAACTACATACTTTTTAAATAATTCCAGACTGAGGAGCTGGAGGGTTCGTACATGGGCAATTGGCCAAAGCATTGTGGAGTCACACCTTTAGAATTAAAATGCCTCAATAAATTTCCAAACCGATATTTATCGTAGTCGTGACGAAATAGAAATAGCTGACTGCAAATAAGTATCTAGTAGTATACGTACAGTACTTTTTGAAACGTTGGGATCTTTCGTATTTCCATAATCATTTCGCCCAGACAGTTCAGAATATATTTCTTCTAACTCCCGCTTTGTTTTATACAGAATATCCAAGTCTTGCCCTACTTTGGTTAGTTCTAAAAATTCAATTCTGGATTTCTTAATCATTTTACGAGGAGTTATAGAAATACCATCTCCAGTGCAACAGCAGTTTTCAAATCAAAACCTACTCCTGTATCTGCAGTAGATGGTCCTGGTTCGTCTTCTTCGATGTCAGCATCAATATCTTTATCGGAAACAGAATCTTCATTCCTGCTGAAAACTTCGTTAATAATTTTGAATTGGTTTTAACAACACATCACTACAGGTATAACTCTAATTCTACTACTGTAAATAATACGCTCACTTGGGTGGTAGTAGACAGAGTAGAATTGATTATCTTCTTGATTCATTTGCATTAACACAGCGCCATACCTGCACTTCGAAGCATCGTTATACAGTTCTATGGATGCTCCCGAGCAGGAAATCTTCAAAACTGATTCAGTTGACATTATACGCCATAAAATTAAAACGTTGATAGCTTTTCCTCATCAATCTCGAACCTAACTCGTTTTTCTCAAAACTGCGGTTAGATACCTTGCAATAGTCGCATACTTCGGTATAAATTTTCGGAAATAGCCACTCAATCCTAGAAATCTTTTTTCGATCTTACATTTGGTTTCAACAGGATAGAGCTTGGGCACATTTCGGTTGTGATGTTTGCAACTTCCTTAACACGTTGACTTCCGTGCTGATCACTGGTGATCGGCATTTAAAAGCTCTCTCACGACAAAATCATTTTACCACGTAGTTCTCTCACGAAAGCTTTTATGCTAATTGCGGCAGTCAACGTGTTAATCAAAGAGTGATCCGCAAGATATTCTGATATAATCCCACTAAATTTCTTTTAAAAATCGAAGTGTGTAAATAGAAGCCTAGGAATATTGAGAAACTAAACGAAAGAATACTTAATCTTTCGGACTCAATTAAATTAGAAATTTTAGCTAAGATAATCGATGAGTACTGCTTACGCTGGGGTCATTACTAACAATGCCAGTGCCATTTCAAATTTATAGTCTGGTATTGTCTTTAAAAATCACATTTGAGTTATCTGAGGCGTATTTAAAATTCAACGGAAAATGATCACTTCAAAATTCCAGAGTATCACTACTGGAAGTCAGAAGCTCCCTAAATTTAAAGGAGCTTTTAATAGAAGATCAGGGAAGAATAAAGAGTAGACAGACAATGAAACGAGGGGAGACGCTAGTTAGGACTTCTCCTGAACTAGTAGATGCAATTGATATAATTTTTATGATTTAGGAGTTAAGAATAAGATTATGGGACCAATTTTATTTTCATGAATGAGTTTAATTTGAACAGTTGTTTGAATTTGTTCAGAGGATCAGTAACGATTTTCAGTGTGTACATAATTTTCACAATTGAGAAAAAAATAATAATAACTCCAATAGTGTCTTGTAATTTCAGTGCACACTGTATTGGTGTCATCATAAGTTCAGTTGGTCTTGTAACAAATCGTCATAAAATCAAAACAGAAATTCGGCTTTTTGGCGAACTGCGATCCGAGTTCAATGAACTACCCAATATGTCCAGACTTTCTCCAGCCATCAGCTGAATGAAACGAGGTCCTCCATACAAAGATAATGTCACATAACTATAATGTAACATAATGCAAATGTAAACACAGTCACGAAGAGAGATCAACGATCGGGGTAATAATCAATTCCGACCTGCGCACGCGGGGCCAGGTGGAAATTTATAATGCGACACCTATAAGAGAGAATGACTCTGTTTATATGCAAATTGTTCACTCTTTGTGAATATGTGCCTACTTCACAGCATTTTGGGGTGATTGATGTTGGGGCCTCTGCTTGATGTATCTATTTGCTTTGCACACGATGGCGTCTCATTTTGCATAAGGGCCAAATATCACCTCCTGTCCGTTTGTGTATGTATATATTTTGGGGTCCAGTCTATTTCGGGCCGTAATGAGTTGCGGCGGTGTCTTTCTTTGATTTCTTGCGCCTCTTACTGACTTTTTAATGTTGACGAAACCCAGCAGTGATGGCTGCTGCTTAATCAGAAAGTTGAGACACGTGTTCGCTGGGTTCACGAGACTTTTGGTAGGTCAGTGTGTGAGTTTGAATTCCATTAGGCTATCTGCTAATTGTTTCGCTCCAAATTAAACTTTGGTTAGTGAGATTACCCAGAGTCAGATTAAACAATAAAAAGAACGTTATGAAATAACGTTTGTAAGAGAAAGGTGGATCCCCGAAATCAGTATGTTGTACACAAATTGTGTAGTTAATTCATGTCTACCATTTACGTCATGTACTTACTGGCGCATCTATGCAATACATATTCTATGTAAATGAAATCAAATAAAATACAGTCCCAGATTTTATTACCATGCGCCACGGAAGAGTTATTTTCAGTTCCACCTTTTTTCTTGCAAAATAACAAAATGATTTATACGTTTGCAAATTAATCGGTCCCTATTAATACCAGCCGACTACACTTTTGAAATGTCCAATTTAAAATAGACGCGATAAAAATTATAACAATCCATTTACACGTCCACACAGTTTCCTTGGCAATCCTGCACGAGTATTCAATTCACATAAATTAGAGAAAGATTAAAATTCATTTATCGGTGACATTCCGCATTAAAATACAAGACCTTTTGAAATTGTACAAGGTTGTATCCAATAAAGTAGAAAAAAGAAGGGAAAAATACGAATAAACATAATTGTAAAAATTAATATCAAAATGATATTGATCGAGAGTATGAGGGAATTAATTTATATGGAATGAACAAATTGTAAGATATGATTAACTTTTATGATTTATCATAGCATCCCTAATTATTAAATTGTACTAAAAATGGTACTGAACTTATTTTACGACTACAAGTGAATAAAAAAAATCATAATACAAGCGGAGGACGAAAACACAGTAGACGACTTTACTATTGTTAAAAGCTATCTGAACTACCGTAAAATGGGGTGATAAGCGCCACAAAAAATTTTTAAATGAAAATCTACTTATGTTTTGCTACATTAAAATTACAACGGAAATCGGCCAATACCAATTGTGTATCTCTATTTTAAGAATCTGCAAGAAAATTAAAGGTTTCGATAGTGGAAATACTTTATTTTTTGGAAAAATCGCGATTTTTCGAAAAAGTCGAAATGGGGTGATAAGCGCCACTTGCAGAAAATGGACAAAAAGATGTATTATTGAGCTCGATTTCAATTTTTTTATTAAGAAAAGTAAATTTGACATTTTCCGAACATAATTCTTGAATTTAATTTCATTGAGAGAATGGAAACGAAACGTTGTCCTCGGATTGCAGGATTGGTTTCGAGCGACAGTTTCGCCATCAATTTTTTGGTGAGGAACGGCAACATTCTGTGTTGGTTTTGATTTTGGAATTGTGGCTTAATTTTGCTCGGGATCTCTTTTCCATTCTAAAATTCCATTCTAAAAGAATATCCCTAACTCTGTTGTTTTTGTAACAAACAAAACTCATTTAAAGCATTTTTTACTAAAAAACACGTAAACAAAAATCACGCTTAACGTTCCCGAAAAATGACTTTTTGCCGTTGAGTCAAAATATCTCGATGATTTGGAGCGATAAAATTATGAATAAGCCCGTAAAATAATCACAAAAGAATGAGCTATTAAGCACTATGGGTCACTTATGTTAAAAAAACTTAAACCTACCTTGGCAACAGAATCTTCTGGATGTTTGAAAACAGTGCAAAAAAAGTATGTTTACTCATTCGCGTGCTGCAGCCAAATTAAATGTTTCAACATAGTAACTGTTAAACAATCTTGCCAACATCCCAAAGCTACAATGTAAGCTTTCGAACGGGCAGCTATGTCGTATAGTATGTGCGCAATTTAAATTTGAAAACGAAAAAAAGTTTCGGCGCTTAACACCCCGCCGGCGCTTATCACCCCATTTTACGGTATATTGCTATATATAGAGTGTCCCAGTTAAAATGACCGATCGAGCATTCAATGATAGGTGTTCATGAGAGAAGCAAAAAATTGTATAGAAGGAGGGGAGAGGAGCAATCAAAACGGTTTTCTTTTGTACGAGTCTAGTGCCGTAGCGTAAATGCTTACCAACCCTACTACTCTTCGTTTAGGACCTACGAAATTTCAAAATCAACATTTCGGAATTTTCGTTACCCTTTTTTCATATAAATACGAAACTTTTCCGAAAAATTTGTAATTAATATGAATTTTTCTTGTATATTTTGGAATCCTCATAAGTTTCCTTTTAATTTGATATATCACATGTATTCATCTACCTCCTTTTGTTTTCGAGGTAACCCGTCCTGAAGCCGGCCATATTCTGCATTTCTTTTTATGAACAACAACAAACAAAAGTCCCAGAGCAATAAAAAGTGGTAGATAGGGAAAATTAAAGTGTTTAATAGTTTATTTAAATAATTATTAAATTTATCGCTTTCAAAATAGTTAAAGCTACAATATTTGCTCTGTTTGCCCTCCATATCAACCTAGCCAGAGTACATAGCCTTGTTCGATGGTTCTTGGCAGATGATCGTTAGATGATCTTTAGCATTTTCTGTTGCTTCCATCATTCTTGTTTCCAACTGGCCCCACGTATCCATTTTGGTAGAACAGATGTATTCCTTCATGGTGCTCCATAAAAAAATCTCTCAATGTTAGATCGGGTGATCTTGTTGGCTTGCTGATAGTTCCACTTCATCCAAACCATAAATTAAAGATCATTATTAGCTAATGCCTAACAATCGTACCACAGGGTGCTGGCGCGTTGTCTTGGTAAAGTATTTTATTTCTTAAATTTACTGATACCTCTTCGAGTATTGAGAATTCAGAATTAAATTTAAAACTCTATAAAGAATTTATCTCGTTTTGTTGATAAAATAATTGAAACAATTCCGATAATGCAGAACGTATGGCTTACTTGCAAGAAGTAAACATTGCACAGATAATCTACTAAACAAGATAATAAAATGAATAAAAATTATTGTAGAGAATTTGCTTATGCAAAATAATAAAAAAAGCATTTTTATGGATTTTTCAATTCAGAATTTTCAATGACCCGAATCAGATAAAAAAACACGGCTACTATAGGTAAGTTTCTTCCGAACTGCAAAATTTACACGTCTATATAATTGCCTCAAGCACTAATACTCAAGATAAATCATCGTACCCTTTACAGGAGTCGAACCCGCATTCGCAGAGAAGAAAATTTACAGAGCTGCGCCTCAACCAGCTCGGCCACCGGCGGGCGTGGGTAAAATATTTCAAAGAATACAAAGTATTTTTCTATAAAAAGCTAAAAGCTTTTGTGACTTAAACGTTTGTCCCTTCTTTACTGCTCTTTCCTGCTTTGCTCTTGTTCAATTTAACACCTTCACGCCGGGGCTTTGCTAGGAAGAGAGCTTTCTCATGTTGCATTTAGTTTATCATGCAATTTTCTCTTAAAGTTCTCGCGTGACCCACCGGTGGGTCACCCCGGCGTGAACGTGTTAAACAAAATTAGGTTAAGTTTTAAGTATTTCTTAAATAATGTAAAAAAATAATCTGTTGACTTAATTAAGCCACCTTCTAGAATTAAACAAGATGAAATCAGTAAAGAAGGGACAAACAATTGTAGCGATCGTCGCCAAACAAATCCCATCTGGCGACGGTTTTTTAAGAAAAACAAATTAAAGGCCAATAAAATGCAAGGTTTGTGACCTTCTCAACTGCTCGGGCAATAAACCGAAATGACAGGAAAGATATAGGAAAATAGTACATAAATTAGTTTATGATAAGGTGCAAGTATTGCTAGGGAATACAATTACAATTTATGGTAGGCTAAAAGACAGGATTCACAGAATTGAGGGTTTTTCTAGTGATATTAAACTCAGGGAAGGAGGAGGATACTGGAGATTGCCAGGTATCCTGAAGGAGGAATGAGTGGTGTTAGTTTAGTTAGTTTCAGGACTTGAGCTGAGGCGGTAGATTGCCA
>QYTT01091424.1:0-11251 GCA_006980735.1 Dasypogon diadema
TTTAACTATTGTAGATAACGCTCTTCCGATCTAAGTGGTTCCCCGGGAGATATTTAATTTTTGACAGTTTTCCATTAAATATGAGTGTTACCCTCACGAATTCCAAATATTTATGCCATTCTTTTTTAATCACAGAATATTTATCACTTAATTATTAAAACAATTTTATTCAACAGCCCTTTCGACGCCTAAAGTGGCGTCGACTGAACCCCGTCGAATTTATGACACCTCTCTGTCGACGCAACGAGTTGCGCGAACTGGAATCGACATTTTACGTGTCGTTTTGCCTCGACGTCGAATTGCGCGAACTGGGTCCAGGTTTTTACTTTGAATCGCCATTTTGTGGCGTCACTCTGGATGCTTTGTTTTTACAGCTTTTCCATGGTAACGATTTTCAAATTTGGCAATAACTGAACCAGTTTTTTCGTCGTGTTCGAGAGTTTTTCAAGTATGTATTTAATTAATAGATATTAATTTCAACTAATATTATATAACAAAGAAAGTGAATTTTAATTTATAGACGAAAAATGGTGAACTGTGTTGTTCCGGGTTGTGCAAAAACAATGTATCTTCTTCTTCTAACAAAGAGTCGAGCTCAATTTATCCAGGGTGCCGTCACGATTCACATGTCAAAATCAAACCTGGCTAACCCTGTAGTCTGTAAATCTTGAATGCGACTCTTTTGTCAGTGAGCCAGTTTTCAATAACGTCTAGAAGGCAACTTCATCCATTCGATCTATTCATTGTATTAAAACAGAGATAAAAGTATATACAGTCGAACCTCTCTAAGTCGAATTACCAAGTGCCTGTCGAATTTCGAGTTATGGAGGTTTCGAGTTATAGAGGTCCTTTTTTATGGAAGTGGTAGAAATATCAGCGAAAGTCCTGAAACTCAGTTCGAATTAGCGAGGTTTTCGACTTATAGAAAAGAATACATATATAAGAAATTCAAGAGATCGCCTAAATTAGGTCAAAATATTCGACTTAGAGAGGAATTTGAGTTAGGGAGCGTTCGACTAAGAGAGGTCCGACTGTATTAATTTAATATATAGCAATGTTAGAAAAGTATAGCGTCAATATGATGTACGAAAGCGGCTTTTACTTTGACTACATATACAGATATTTTCGGAGAGAGGTCTAACAAGAGGTTTGTTCGCGTCGCCGGGGGTGGTTTCATATAAAGTGATTGGTGACTAGTATCTTTGTGGCCAACTTCACTGCGTTTAACACGTAAGACGGGAAGAAGGCATAACATATTTGTGGATGACGCGTTTAGCGGCTTGACAGTGTCCTACTGAATGAGTTGGCTTGCCAACAGATCGAACATTGAAAATTGGTGGTTAAACGGCGAGGGGTTGTTAAAAAATTCAGTTGAAAGGTGAAGACGCTGATATCTAGACAATCAATCAATCAATCAGTTCAGATGTGGTTCCAAAATGAATGGATGAGATGACCCCTACACGATACTACATTAAAATGTAGTGTTTGCAAGGCAAACGGGTGTTCCCTTCCCTTCCCTTCGCTTCGCATACTGTTTGAATTCCAAGCATTGAGAAATATGAAGAGCTAATTCCATGGAACTGCAGTTGAAAATTTTCAATTATAATTCCAATGTACTTGTAATTGAAAACAATTAGTTCTGCTCAGTCCAATGAACCCAAAATCAAACTTCCTCCAACCAATTCATTGATCTATTTAACAATATATGTATATATACATATCACTGCACTCCCTACAGCTTTTGGGGTTATGTATCCGAAAATTCAAAATTCGATTAAAAAAGTTAATATTGAATTAAATATTAATTTAATTAGATTAACCCCGATAATAAGTTGACTGGCAAAGTTATGCGCAATTAGTAATTTTTTCCACAAGATTCCACCATTATTAAAATATATCGGAACAAATATACGAAGAAGGTACTTATCTTTATGATCGGAGTCCTTCTTGCTAATTGATAAATTTTCCTTACTTGAAATTTTTTGTTCTTGTGCAAAATTTCAAAAAGATGACAGGTAAGATTACGTGTTCAAAATTCTTTCCAATGCTATTTTCCGGGGCGGTAACATTGAGGGGTTACGGGGTTACGGTTGCGTAGTTCGTTTGTAAAATTATACATTCGGGAGGATAAAGCTTGTTCAATGCTTGTTGGATGCTCCTGCAGGTATGAGACAAGACAACGGGTAATTCGTAGCTAACATCAGATTTAAATTCTTCATCAGGGATACATAGATGCGTTTGTTGGATCATCATTATTGACGGTATCAGGGAAGAGTTCCAAATGACTTTTTTCTTTTTGAAAGAAAAACACAGGAGGATCGGAAAATGCCAAGGAGTGTTAAGAAAATAACAACATCCACAGATATGATTCGAATTTTCATATAATACCTGGAAATGAAATCGAAATCTTTTCCAGGACCTTTCGAATCGTAAATGGAAGATGATAATTGATGACAACTGATAATTAATCCCTTTTACTCGAAATCTCCAAACCCCAGAAACAACTAAGGACAATTAGAACAACAGTTTATGGCGGCTCAAATCTCGGCGAATTTTGTCACGTCAGTAGCTGCACAGTAGTAGTATCTACAGATTTTCTACTCTACTAGCAGCCAACTGAATTCAGTAAAGGACATGGCGTTTTTTAGATATTTGAGGCAATTTCTCTGACGAAAATTGAACTTGCGAAGTCTCTACGCTGTTGCACTGTAACTGAAAACAAAAATTGTCAATATTTTCCAATTTCCTGTTCTAAGAAAGACTCGTGTCTTTTTTAAAGATATTTCTTAATAGAAAATATTTCCATTTCCATTCCATTTCTTGAGTAGCCCTTTAGACTCTACAGAAGGGATAAAATAAATCTTTCTTTGATAACTTCTATACGACTGAGGAAAACTTCTGGCAAGAAAAAATTTTAGGTGCTCAGCTCAGCGGTGGTAAACGAGGATTTATGAATTCAACCCGACCATTACTGGTAGAGGGATAAAAGAAAAGCAGAAATACCCCTGAACTTGGATAATTGGAATGAATTTTCCAGAGCTTATTTTCCTCACGAAAGAATTACCTCGCGTTAAAAATGTAAATTTTGTACCAGGTACGCTTTTTGGCTGTTTCAATAATGCTACCACCATAAAAATTATAGATATTAGCAAGGAAGAAATTTTTTGCGCATTAGTAAGTCATAAGAAAAGAGGACTTTATTAAAATTTTATAATCAATAATTCCACCATCCAATGAACCTCCATCCATCCGTTATAGCAGATGCGGGTAAAATCGAAATATTTTCGGTAAGTAGTCTTGGAATGAAGCGTATTTCCTAAAATTAATCGCTCTACAGAAATCACAAATTCGCACTTAAATGCACCTGGGACTTGCTGTTAATTACGTCTTACACTACAATCTTACCTACGTGGTAATTACAAATGTCCTTAGCCTAGGGTCTAAGTTAAAACAGCGTCAATTACAGTAACATTTCAACTCAGCTAATAAAAAACTTTTTATTGTAAATCTCTTGTTAACCACTCGTCAGTTAAAACTCGTTTGCTATAAAAATACTCTTTTTATTTACACAATTTGTTGTCTTCCCTAACCCCCGCGTCCACGAGCATGGCATTAGCTTAATCTCACGTACACCCCCCGGTTTCCTTAATTACAGTAATTCCCCTGGGAGTTGTACGTAAAGCACAACTCAGTGGCAGAAAACGCTTAAAAGTTAATTGAAAAACGGCTACTACTAGTAAATTTGATCACAAAATAGTAGTCACAGTAATTGGGGCACCGTCTGAGCCAAGGTAGCGCTCAGTTTCTATCTTAGTCGCAAAGTTATTATTGGCCAGTGGGGTATTAACCTGTGATGAGCTGCTTCCGGCAGTGCCCTTATCAGCGTTGCTAGAAGACGCCCCACCAAGTCCAAGACCGCCGCTTCCACCTGCTGCTCCAGCGTTGCCCATGCTACCACTTGTGGCTATTTTGCTGCAAGAACTTGCTGAATTTCTGGAACTAATATGCTGCCCACCTCCGTGATGGCTACTACTGTGCTGACCACTGTTGTGCTGTTGCCCACCTCCGGGGGGAACTGATTGCTATATGTGGGAGTGCGAATGTGCCATGGACAGGGAGTATGGGCTCAGATCCTCCTTCTGAATGTCGAGCGAGTCGTAAAGCGGAAACTCACAGCAAAGTATGAATTTCAGGGCACTGGGTACTTCGACGTAGACTGATGGCGGAATCGGAATTAGAGGTGACGTTGACGCCTTATACTTGCGGTACTCTATATTGCTGCAATGAGAACAAAAGATTAGGAAATTGAAAGTTTTCTACCTCCCACACCCTATTCAGTTGTGTGTGCCAAGAAACTTTTCACATGCATTTCAGTATCATTTGAACAGGACCCAGAATTATTTGTGTTCTCGACTGGACCTGGCGCCGACCTGGCACTGGCACTGGCACCCGTCCAGCCCATGTAACAAGTAGTTTTCGTAACTATACGAAGCACCACCTCCTTTCTGTATCTACGTCTGATAAAAAATGTATTAAGTGAAATAAATTGAATTTTGACGGTAGTCCTGAATTATTGAACATTCGTCGAGTATTTGCCCGAGTTATGAGGGTTCATATGTGGGGCATCTGCCGAACGAGGAGTGCGCCTAATGCAATTTACATAACCGAATGGGAACTGAAATATGTGAATATTTGCTGACGAGAATTACCAAGAGATCACTAAATGTGCGGAGTAAAATTGTTATTTTGATGCTAAAGTGTCCTTCATCGAGATAAAACCCGATGGCAGGTAGTTGAGGAGTGAAAACCATGAATTTAGTGGGTAAATTGCTTTTTTACATGAGCAGAAAGGTAAGCAGATACAGAATGACACCGCCAGCAAATAAAGTGAAGGTGCTGGTAATTGGATGCTTTCTTTAAATAATTCACATCCATTTCGAAGGCGACTTTATCTGGCTTTCACGGCTTTGGCAAGTTTCGTGAATTTTAAATTGCCATAATCTTCCTACAGCTTTTGTGGTCCTGTCGTAATAGCTTCCTAATTTTCTGGCACCTCGCCCTAAAAGCTTTCTGAAAGGACACATATTTTATGAGGAACGTAAAAACTGAAAGCCTGTGGCATAGTGACTGGTAATGATTAATTGCCCTGCATGGATTTGAAAAATGTTAAAACTTCCCTTCACAATTAGTATATTTCCATGCAAGGTTGAATTCGAATTGAACTCGAGTTAGTTGTCATGGAAACTCGAGTTGAGTTGAGTTTCGTAAAATCCAAGTAAACAACACGTAAAAGGTCGGGTTGAGTTGAGTTTAGCTACAGACGTCATTTTTGTTTATATTGTGTTTTGGTAAAAATGGCGGCCGGGCAAGTTTTTTGAACGGAAGAAGAATGCATTTCATTAATTTGAATAGTTTGGGAGAAAAATATATTAAAATTAATTGACGGAAAAAAGCATAGGAGAAAGGAGATTTTTAAAATTGTGAGAACTGAATTTGAAAAAATTTGAATTTGAATTTGACAAATGCCAACTGTCAACTCAACTCCACCAGGTGCTCATGGAAACACTTCAGGTTAAGCGGCCATTTTATAAACTCAACGAAAACTGAACTCCAACTCAACCTTGTGCATGGAAACTAAGTATATTATAGACTACTTTTCTCTGGGAATGGGCTGAGTAATGCCCCCTGATTTTCGGTCAGTTTTTACTGCTGTCTGGTGAAATTCAGTTTTCAACTTCTTATATTCTTTTATTACATTGACGCGCAGTTGGCGTGCTTGCCAATTTTTACTTGCAGAATTTTGTGGACTTACACGGTGTCCAATAAGTTCGAATACAAAAGTTTCCTCTCATGAAAATTTAGAACAAGTTCATTTCCTAGTAAATTTTTTTTTCCCCAATCAATATACAATACACAGTACTAGTAGAAAATGAACAATCTGTTCCGAGATATCAAAATGTATCCTTAGTCATAATTTGGGGCGGATTTTTGCAAACACGGCAAACTTCCCCTTGTATTTATTGAAAAAGGGGTTAAAATCCGGCATTGATTTTAACAAAAAGGAAATTCTCGAAACAGTTGTAGTACTGAATTGTTAGAAATTATTCCGCGAAGATTATTACTGTTTCCAATAGGACGGAAGCCCATCACATTCGACAGGTGCAGTTCAGGTTTGGTGTTCTGAAAATTTAGTGGACTTTTTGTCGGAGGACGAATGGCCACCTAGTAGTCCTGATTTGAATCCCTTGGATTTTTATGCTTGGAGCTAAGTGATAACAAAAATTACCGACCACAAAATTTGCAATTTGGAACAATTCAAGCGAAAATTTTTGAAATTTTAGAATGAAATGCCGATGTCAAATATGCGTGCCGCTTGTAGTTCTTTCGAAAAGGAGATTACTGTTAGTAAAAAAGGTGAAAAGCATTTGTTATGAGTATTTAATACCTACGTAATATCGATTTTCAGTTAACATTTCAAAAAATATTCACTTAGTTTTCCTATTTTACATTTTGTTTTTGTATTCGAACTTATTGGACACCGTGTAGACTGTTTTGTGACTGATTAGATATTAAAACACTTTTAACTAAAAACTCATGAGAAAGTACTTCACTACATGTCTTAATGTTTTAATGTTATCACACGAAGAGTTTTGGAAAAGTGGTAGTCTTGTAAAATATAAAATTAAATCGTACTACAAAGTTTCTGAATAAAATAAACTTTTTACTGTTAAAGTATACGTTCTGAAATTATATGTACGCAGAGTGTCGAACCACACCTTGGTCAACACTTGATGCCAGAATATAGAACGATAAACAAAAACTGCTCGCCAAAAATCCAGAAAGGAGGGCTTATTTTTTCATAGGAAGTTGGCTAGGACTCTGTAAATTTTATAACAACTAATAGGGTAAGATGGACCGTGAACTAAGTCAAGCGAGTGGAGAGCGTTTACTCTGTCTTTCCACAGCAATCAGGTGACTTAATTTACCTGGCGTCTTGACTAGAAAGTCGGTTTGTTTTCGACTCTCATAATAGGGTCCTTGTCGATGCGTAGAAATTAACTTTTTCAGCTTCAGTAAGTGTATACAAAGCAGATCTGGGGCTTTATTCTGTAAAACGGAAACGAGACGGATATATAATTAAAGCACACTTAAATTCTACACGTTTTCTTCTTACATAATAAGGCTTCTGTAACAATAAGGCTACAGGCAGCATTTACCGTATGCAATCTGTTAATGGCCTTGGCGTGCAATTTGATTCAAAACTTGACTTTGTTTTCCATATTTATGTTATTATGCTATTTCCAGAGGTAGTTCCATGCTTGGATTCATTAAACGCTGGTCCAAGGAGTTTTCCGACCTACAGGTTTCCTTAACATTATATAACTTTTTCGTTAGACCACTGCTTGAGTACGTATCTCAGGTATAGAGTCCTTTTTATGCGATCCACATCGACCGTATTGAGTCTGTTCAGCGCAAATTCATTAGATTTGTGTCTAGAGATTTCCCTTGAACGGCTTAATTTAATGATTTCCTTGGAAAAATGACGTAAGATTGTTTGGGTCTCTTCAAAAATGCAAAACATACATACATACGTAACATATGCACAAACTACACGTGTAGATAAATGTTTTACGCTGAAAAATTTGGAAATATTTTACAAAACTTCGTAGTAAATATGGCAAAAAACTATGGAGGTGATAATTTGGAAATTGTAAACTCTTTGGGAACAGATTAATTACACGCGTAGTTCTTGTATAAGCTACGCAGTACTGCATTTTTGCGCAGGCTCATTTCATCCACCACAGCTGCAAATTAATCATTCCTCTCGAAATTAATCACCACCTAATTCGCATTTCATGGAATTTCAAATTTCTAACTCCATTTCGTTCCGATTTACTAAAATGAATCATCATTTCAGGTAATGATATATGGAATTGTAATTCGTCATATATTCAACTGAATTTGCCAACGGAATTGAAATATAATTGAGAAGAAATTACCCAGGTATTACAAGTTGATTTCAATTCTTTAGTTCCTTTTCAATTCCTCTAGAAAAGGAATTGCAAGGTGATTTTAATTTCTTAATTCCTTTTCAATTCCTCTGGAAAGGGAATTGAAAAGGAATTTAGGAATTAAACTCAATTTGTAATACCTGGGTAATTCCTTACGTTAATAAATTATTTGAGATTTTTGAAGCCACTTGTTGCAATTTATTCATATTTATTTCACTTTTTATGAAACGCTCATTAATTTTTGAAAAAAAAGCGACGCGATTTGAGGCATCATGAGTTGGTAGCCTGAAGATGCCTCAATAATTTACTCTATAAATTGAACGAATCAGGCGAAACGGAGGGGAAGCGTATTCTTTGTTTTATTAAGTCAACTGGGTGGCTGGAGCGTTGACGACACCGGATCCCATTTCTAGATTTTGTTTACTTTCTTCACTTAGATGAGCAATGGGCCTAATAATGGTCCACATTAAATGAAAACCTTTTAAAACTCTAGAAGCTTTAGAGAACGATTTAGAATTCATTCTCTAATCGCCCCATCCATCCCATTTCTATTACACACTTCGAGATTTTTAACTTCCCGGCAGGAAGTCAGCTAAAGCATTGCCCCTAGAAGTTAGTGCTGCATATCTCGCGGCTTTTAAATTCAAAACAAAGACGGATATTGTTGGGTATAATTTTTTTAGGAGTCATTACCACCCGCATTACAATTTTTCAAAAGTAATGCGAAAGTGTAATTAGTTAAACCGAATTATGCATTTTACTTCCGACGCAATCTGATTCTGGGTAATGTGTGTAGTAGTTCATTACCAACTACGGGATCCAATTTACCGGAATTAATTCTAGAACTAATTCTGTAAACATTACATTTCCTGCTGGATTCCCATAGCAACAGCTTACGACTGATGCCAAATAAACTTCAATTAAGAAGTTCATCAATTTCCGAGCTGAGCTCATAATAACTCCTCAAAAGAATTCCATTGTCCTAAGCCATTATCACTTTCCCCATCACCTACAGAGCAGCATATTTTCTAAGAGCCACATGTCTAACAAGCAAATTCAAATGAACTTCAAAGGCTCTAGTAAAAAGGAAGGAGAGCAATTTACAGGATTCCTACAAGTTAAATTAATGTAGAGTGTTTTTTGCGATTCCTATTAAAGTATTAATTACACGTACTTAACTCAAGAAATTGCTTTACTTGGAATGAATTTAAGTTTATGAACCTGGAACAAATATGAATAAACTTCTGGGAAGGTGCTCTAGAAAATTCACTTCTGAAGGAAATCGAATTCAGAGGAAGTAACGGCAACGAAAATGTTTCCTTCTTAATTATCTTCACCGCAAATTTTCCTAATAAAATCGTTTCTCTGCACACAACAACAACAGCAAATGTTAAGCACTTTAAAATACCGAAAAATACTCACTCCTTGTACTTCTCATCAGCAGATCTCTCCCTCAGTGGGATACCAGACAAGAAGAGGATAATTAACGTAGTAAATATTGGAGACATGATAGCTACCCATTCCACTCCTTGGATAACGTTAAGTGATATCACGAAAATTCCCCACCATATGACTATTTCTCCGAAGTAGTTGGGATGACGAGACATTCTCCACAGTCCTGTAAAAGAAGAATAAAAAAAACAACCCTTATCATTGCTGGAAGTACTAAAATACATTCTGCAAACAAAGGGGTGAAGTGTACTAAAGAGCTCACTGCACACCAGATAAGATGCACTTTTGCTGCTGCACTACAGACTATGAATAAGTGAAGGCTGGCCAAGAATATACCCACCATCTGATGCTCTCGCAGAATATTTATTCACATACGTGCCCTGTGTGTGGGGGAACGCTTTTGAACCCAACTCTGTCTATCCTGTCGACTTAAGTATTCACAAGATAACGTTGTGTCTATCCTAGTATTCTAGGTTCACTATTATTATCCAATGCATCCGCACGCCCAACATATGCGACTAGGGTGAGAGGACATTTCCTGCACATAGCAGAAACTACGCCATGAAGTAGATAACCACCGATCTACAAGAGGACTTAACTAGGTCACGGTGGAAACATTTCTTGGAAATGTAGCACGAGGAGGTGTGCAGTCCGAAGGGCATAAAAGTTGCAAGAAAATTGCACTTTCTACAGGTTTTAAAACATATATGCTGTGCAGGTTGCAATTCACATACATCTCCACGTGCCCTGCAATATCTACAGAGGTCAAAGTGGTGTGTGTCATAGGCGCAATTAGGCGGGAAGTTGTTAAGCTATTGGAAAACATGAAGATTATAATTACCGTCATTGCAGAATTTCCCTTGATTTGCCGGATCTTGACGAAATGAGAATTTTTGAAGGTCTGCATATGTTTCAGCAAGAAGCCCCACCACGAACATCCCCGTACCTGTTGAATCTAATGTTGTCATCGTTTTAGGCGCATTAGGCTGCGAATGTCGGGGGGAATTTATTATTATCACTGGAAGAGATACGACGAACACCCACACCGCCTGAAAAGAGAGAATTTTTCACAATTTATTTATCTTAGAAGACACATATAAAAGGCAGAAAAATACAAAGCCCTTGAAGTTAAAAGTTGAAAATAAATGCAGAATCTGCCACATCCTGAAGCGGGGTATTTTTTAAGATTTAGAGTAATATAAGATTTTACGATTTTATGATAATGACAGTGCAATTACGACAAAAAACCTACACACCTACTGCCCATTTACTGAGTAGGTTTTCAAATATTTTTTGCAATGAAACTAGAGGGTAGCCTGTGAAAACATATACTGCTTCTCCTGCCTCTTCTTCCTTCTTTGATTTATAAGCGCTTGAGACCGATACTCTTTTGTTTTCAGCTATAAAATTCTAGACACGCGTAGAGGATGACCGATCCCGTACACCATGGATGATATCACTGGAAAAGTTGAACCATTATCTTGCACGATATTCCACCTGTTGATATTTTTCCATCAGCAACCCCCCCATCTAACATCGAAGCTAAACTGGATTTCTTGCATCCACGAAGACTGGTAGGCGGGGGAAGATTAAGGCGATAACCAAGGAAGCCACGGGCTTCGTTAGCAGGTCATGCAACGCATCTACGCCTCAACTAAACTAGAAAGGTCTGCCTTCGCCTAAGAAAGCCAACCGCTTCTCTGCTATATACAGGTTTGTAAAGAAGACGCTCCGATATACGAAAAACGGAAGTAAAATTGCACAATGGGCAGTGCCAACCTTTGGGG
>QYTT01091424.1:11271-28014 GCA_006980735.1 Dasypogon diadema
TCATTGCAGAATTTCCCTTGATTTGCCGGATCTTGACGAAATGAGAATTTTTGAAGGTCTGCATATGTTTCAGCAAGAAGCCCCACCACGAACATCCCCGTACCTGTTGAATCTAATGTTGTCATCGTTTTAGGCGCATTAGGCTGCGAATGTCGGGGGGAATTTATTATTATCACTGGAAGAGATACGACGAACACCCACACCGCCTGAAAAGAAAAAATTTTTCACAATTCATTTATCTTAGAAGACACATATAAAAGGCAGAAAAATACAAAGCCCTTGAAGTTGAAAATAAATGCAGAATCTGCCACATCCTGAAGCGGGGTATTTTTTAAGATTTAAATACAAGATTTTACGATTTTATGATAATGACAGTGGAGTTACGACAAAATACCACAGAATAATTTTCGAGACCCACCCTTTTAATTACACACCTACTGCCCATTTACTTAGTAGGTTTTCAAATATTTTTTTGCAACGAAACTAGAGGGTAGCCTGTGAAAACATATACTGCTTCTCCTTCCTCTTCTTCCTTCTTTGATTTATAAGCGCTTGAGACCGATACCCATTCGTTTTCAGCTATAAAATTTTAGACACGCGTAGAGGATGACCGATTATGTCCACCATGGATGAAATCACTGGAAAAGTTGAAGATGTCATCATAAAGAACCTGCCTAAGAAACAATTGGCAAAGTACTAAATATCTCAATTGAAAGTGTAAAGTGGATCTTTAATGGAAAAGTGAGAATAACCAAGGTTAGGTTACATCAGCCTGTTTATAAAGGAGCCGCTATCCATTAGGCATCAGCCATTATCTTGCACGATAATCCATCTGTTGATATTCTTCCACCAGCAACCCCCTCACCCCCACCCGCAGACCGTAGAGATGAAGACGATGGAACATCGAAGCTAAACTGGATTTCGTCTTGCATCCACGAAGACTGGTTGGCGGGGGGAAGATTAAGGCGATAACCAAGGAAGCCACGAACTTCGTTAGCAGGGCATGCAACGCATCTACGCCTCAACTAAACTAGAAAGGTCTGCCTTCGCCTAAAAAAGCCAACCGCTTCTCTGCTATATACAGGTTTGTAAAGAAGACGCTCCGATATACGAAAAACGGAAGTAAAATTGCACAATGGGCAGTGCCAACCTTTGGGGCTTGGGATTATGATCACAAAGATAAAGGCGGGTACGACGAACCCTTCATGAGCGCGGCAATGGCAACCCATCTCGTCAATGTGCTCTTTTCGGTGTACCCCCTTCGGCTTGATGTGGTGCAGACAGATGATGTCGTGGTGCCGCCCTTCTCTGAGAAGCACTTGGGGGTTTTAAGCAGAAGTTCTGAAGTAGTTCTGAGGGGTTGTAAGCGGAAGTTCTGAAGTATATCCTGAGGTCCTACTCAATATGTACAATGCAAACCTAAAGTATGAAATCTTTTGCTCTCCCTAGCCACTTTCGGCGGCTGATCTTGCTTGTCACCCTCGACATCAGGAACGCGTTCAACTTTGACAGATTAGTTGAAATGTTAGAGACGCCTGGGATGACATTTAGGGTTCCTGAATACCTGCTCCGCATGGTTCGAGATTACTTAAACAACCACTTTCTAATCTACGACACCATTAAAGGCCGGCGCGAAATATTCGTTACAACGGGGGCGGAACAGGGGTCCATACTGGGACCAGATCTAGGGAAAGTTCGCCACCTGCAAGGAGACGCTCCTAGTAGCTGGCGCAGCTCAAAGTCAATCAGGTGATGAGGAGGGTGAATGTGTAAATGGCTGATCACAGACTATAACTGGCTGACAATTATTATCATGAGGAAAATCAACACTGTCCTGTCCGAAACCAGTAGCTAAGTACCTGGGGATGATGATTGAGTACGAACTCACCTTCGGCGAACAGAAGGTGGGGTCTTTCAGCAGGATTAGAGTAGATGGCAAGAGTTGTGGGACGGTGAGGAAAGAGTACTTCGAATCGAATTACTTTCTCATGCCGTTCCTGAGCGGGCACAAGTGGCAAGGTTCCTGGATGATACCCTCTGCAAAAAGAACCGAGATGCCACAAGAAGCGCCCCAGAGTGCAGGTGAAATAAGAGTCCTGGGCCGAAATAATATGGTAAAATGTTCCGGGCTGAAGTCCTTGGAGCCCGAAGGGAGGAGTTTCAGTTGATTGCCAACCACATAATGGTGGAATAAACGGCTGAGAAGAGCTTTTAACAACGGAATAATAACTGCAGGCGCAGTTCATATAAGGCGAAAAGCTGAAAAGAACCCTTCAATGACAGAAAAGGGAGCCTTGGCAAGGTTTCTGCTCGAACATGGAGCCTACCTCAGAAGTTATTACACAACAGGAGATAGTCTCTAAAGACTCGGTTTCGAAAGTTGAACCTGTTCGAAATAGAAAAAGGAAAATGGTGGAAGTACTGGAGGAGGCAAACAAAATTCCAAATGAGGTAGACTTTTCAGTAAGCTATGCTTTGTAAAGATTTTGGCTGTACGTAAAATCACGGCCATGATATTGGACACGAGAGCGGCGGATGTCACCCCATATTTTTGGAGGAAATAAAGATAATCCGTCCATAAAATCTCTGGACTTGGATCGGATATTCCTTCCATTACAACAATGGATAAAGGAATTATTGCACCATGTCACAGAATATTTATCACTTGCATTGCGACAAGTCATACACCAGTAGAGTGAATGGAAACGAAACTAACCTTTCTTCCAAAACCAGGGAATATGTGGCATTCTTTAGCCTAGACAATCTGACATCCTTTCTGTTGGAAATAATGGAGAGAATGCTGGAGTGTACCACTTTGAGTAGTTGACTAAATCAGCGCTTCACCAAATGGCGAGAGTACCAAAAGAGGAACTGAATAGAAGAAGAGTATTGGCCACCTTCATGCACATCGAAGGTTGGCTGATTGACTTGCCAATATGGAAGATTGGTAGTGCGATGGGCAGGCATACATTTCTGTGGGATGTCACAGGTATCTCCTTACTTTCGAGATTTGAACAGACAGAAGTCAGAAGTCATTGGCTGTGAGAATGACTGATATCATGAGGTATGCGAGTGGTGTGAGAAACAAGGTCCACTGTCAACGCAAGCAAGCCAGAAACGTTAATCTTCACTAGGAAGGCAAAGGCTTCGAAATCTGAACCAAATACGCTGTGTTGCGGCGTATGTGGTTTAGATTTGAGTGTATAACTATGGGTATAGGTATCTCGCGGCCCCCAGCACACTGGGAATATTAAATGGTGGTAGCATTTACTGCGATAGTCTAATAACCTAAGACACACCAGGGAACTGTTTTCGCATCATACCCACAGCTACGCTAGAAATTCTTCTGGCCTGATACCTCTGAATCTGTTTGGGTGTGTGAAGGCGCACCTAAGATACAGCTGGACGGTATATAGCACTCGTTAGGGACTAAGAAGATCAAGAAACACACGATGCCGAAGTGGTTGGGATAGCGAAAGGTTTATTCACAGACGGATCCATGAGGGTCAGCAGGGGAACTGTACCTTCCTTTCAGGAAGAAATGCTGACTTTATTTTGTGGAAGGAATTAGACTGTCAAGCAGATCGACCACAAGAAAAGGTTTAAACATGAAGCGAGGAACACTCAAATGGTAGATTTAACTGACTACTAGACACGCGAAAGTCCCCTCCCCACCCCTTCAAAGAATTGGGATCCTAAAGGTTGATACAATATAACGACACGACAGAGCACGTTATATGCAACTGTCTGGCCTTGGCGAGCAGGAGGACGGCTGATACAGGCTACTCCAAGGGTGGCATGGGATGAATAACCCATACAAAATGCTTGTTGGGGAATTGTTTAGAAGCAAGCCAGCTAAGAAGGCTCTAAGCAGAGGGACAAAAAAGAAACCCTAGGCAGAGATCTGCCTCGATATATATATTTCTTGGCAGAGAGTGTGGTGTATATCGTATTATGTGCACTGATTCATTGTTTATGTGACCAATTTCTAGGTCAATTGTGTTATTGTTTATTTGCCGAAAGGACGGATTGGACACAAAAACGTTTTCTTTTAGTCCAGACGATGCCAAACATCATCTCAACAGAAAAACCCAGAAAATGTTTACGAAATGAAATGAATTAAAAATTGTTTCCCACACAAGACATAACGTCTTTCCTTGGGATTTCTGGCTATTCCCCAAGTTTAAGAAAAAGCCAAAATGGAGACATATCGACTGATGATGAGGTCTAAATAGCAGTCTCCAAAAAAATTATGGCTAGCACAGAAAAAGGAACTTACAGTCCGCCATTGCGTTTAAAAATTAAAGCAGACCATAAAAGACAAATGATGTTAACACTTTTGATTCAAGTACAGCAAATTTCTTAAGAATACAGGGTTAGTTATATGGAAGACTAAGCTGTAGGTCTCATTTCTTTACACGTACCATTTCCGAAATGTACATTTGAATTGAACAGCACTTATCAACCCATCTTAAATGTTGTAAATATTCGTATTCTCCGACACTTTAAGTTTTGTGCTGAAGTCTTGAAAAGCTCTTCGAACACCCTTTTAAGAAGATTTAAGTGATATTCCATTTAAACATCTTATCCATCTTCTTTAGCATTTGTTTGAGTGGCCAGCTTATTTCCTCCCACGTTCCAATACAAATTTACATCCTGATCGAAGGAACGATAATATATTCCACACTCCCAACGCTTTCAGAAACACAAAGGAAAAATTATCTGACATTTATTGATAAACGATTCTTCCGTCAACCTTGGACTCCGAGACCAAGTTTGAGATGGGGGTGGGCGCCCCTCAAACTCTTTGCATACACAATTCTCGTCCACCCACATTTTTCTCAATTCTTTATGAATCATTAAAACTACTCTGTTAGTCTGTTTGCGTGGAAATCTCCTCAAGAGCCAATTTCTCCTCTATTACCCTTGCACTAGAAGAGCACTTAATGCTGGCATCTTTCAGTTTTTTGTTGTAAACTATAATGAGATTCTTAACTGCACCCCTTTCGTGATGTCATCCCATCACATTTTGCTTGCTTTTGTGGAAGGGAGGTTTTGGGTAATATATCATAAATGCCACATTATACCCAACATTTTCTTGGCAGTATTTAATGGGAACTTATTGTCCTTTGAAACTCTCACAAGTTTTTGTTCAACTTCATAATAGATTTGTTTTGTGCCCCATCTTTCTAGTCATTCTTTTTAGGTGTTAGACTGTTTTGAAAACAATGGCGTACCATAAGTTTTCTGCTGGGGTGTGCTTGGCGCTTTATTTAATTTTGTTTTATGCTAAAGTTCATAGTTTCATGCGGATTAAAATTATTTTTATTTTATCATTTGTAGCTACGTAAATTTTCGGGGGAGGAACTGGTCAGTGGTGGTGGTGATGGGAAAGCATAGATTTTACTGGTAACAACTAAGAGGATTCAGAGCTATTATTTCCATATTGAGGGGAATGGGATAAATACTACTGGGAACAGATGACCAGTCACCACCTAGCTCTACATGCTAATAACTTTCGTCACGAAACCGTCATTATCAACCATTGCTGAAATAAATCCTGATATGCGAGACCAGGAACCAGACGAAGATCTTCCCTAAATTTGCACTTCGGACTGCAAAATTTAAAGAATGTGCTTAGGAGTAAGATGGCTACTATCAGATATATTGGATGGAGACGTCTCTACAATATCTTAAAGATAAAAGAGGTTACAGTCAAACTCTTGTCTGTAAATTAGGGAATATGAAAAGTTCTGCAATCAACTTAATAAAAAGCTTTTTGAATGATCGCTCCCAGATGGTTAAAATGGGTACGGATACATCAGGTCCCTTGCCGTTGCTAAGTGGAGTTACACAAGGTTCTATTCTTGGCCCACTGCTTTTCAGTTTATATATCAATGATCTTCCTTCATCGGTCCGTTTCGCCAAAGCTCATCTCTATGCGGATGATGTTCAATTGTATTTTTCTGTACCTCCGAATGAGATTGCATACGGTATACAGCAAATTAATGAGAATCTCTGTAGAATTAATGAGTGGTCAAGGGCAAATCGGCTGTTGCTGAATCCAGCGAAGTCACAATGTATTGCCTTTTATCGGTCGCCTCACATATTGGTGCGAACTTTTCCAGAAATAATACTAGATAACACCGTTCTAGCATATGAAAACAAGGTCACTAACTTGAGAGTCATTTTAAATCATAAGCTGACTTGCTGTGATCAGATTAAATCCAAGCAAGATGCTGGCCTGCGAAGGCTGTGGCTGTTTGCTGATGTGATGCCCTTGCAGCTTCGTTTAAGGCTTGTGATAAGGAGCACCCCTTATTCCTCATTTCACATACTGCTCCTCCATTTTTCCGAAACTTGACTCTGTTTGTAAGCGCAAACTAGAAATAGCATTTAATGACTGTGTGCGGTTTGTTTATTTATTGAGAAGGTTTGATAATATTTCTGAATTTAAATTAACACTGCTGGGATGCTCGACGGATACCTACTTAAGGCACAGGGTACTAATATTTTTTTATAAATTAATTACTACTAAACAACCGGCCTATTTATATGAGGAGTTCATCTACTTGAGGTCCACACGTGATAGACAGTTTTTGATTCCTCGATATAGAACAACAGCATGTGAATTCTCGTTCCTTGTTCAGGCTGCACGTTTGTGGAATTATCTCCCTCAGTCCGTCCGTGGTGCTTCTACTGTTGGCGAGTTCAAGCGTTTGTTGCTTGTTGGTGGTCCATAACATATAAACTTTTTATTCAGATCATTCAGATGCATGGTATTTTCATTATCCTTTTTGACTTACTGTATTTAGCTTATGGTTTAATTCTTTTCATTTTTTTTCTTGTCTCATTCCTTTTCTATTTAATCTTAAATTGCCTGTAGATTTAGTTTAAATTATTTATTGTTAGCTACTTAGTAGACTCTCCTTGCATATTAGTCTACTTATAAAAGAAGCTGTAATTTTTCCCCTAACTAAAGAAAATTTCAGAACCGTCATTTCTAGGGCAAGGCGTTATACGATTGCTTGTAAGAAGACCCATATAAAGAATTGTCAGCTGAGTTTGCAAGGCGTTACATCTCCAGCGCACACAATTTGAAATGCTTACTTCACATTCACACTTTTTAAAGGATATAGCTTCTCTTAACATTTTATCTCTATATGAGCTACCTACTGAACCAGTCTTGTCCATTGTAACAATACAATAATGATTTCGAGCCGAATTTTATTCACGCCGATGGCTGAGGTGCACGCTTGCAGATTTTTTCCTCCCCAGACGTGGGTTCAAATCCTACACAGTTCGTGGCGATTTATCTGGATACCAATGGTTGAAGCAATTCTGCTGACCTGATTTATATATACTTGTGAAGTCACAGTAAAAATTGCATGCCAAAACCTGTGATTGATTTCCAACATTTGTCAAGTTAAAATTTCCCAATCTCCTTTCCCTAATTTCCCTCCACCTGAGCTGTGATGTACATCATAGAGTTGTCCCCTGAGCTTAAGCAATACCTTAAAAAAATGAATCCGACTGTGTACAATATTATTAAGAGATAGCATAAGAAATTTCGGAATTAAGGCTGCCACAATGATGGAAAGAACGCACAGAGATTTGTGAAGGATGCCTTCTTTTCTCCACTCGCTGTTAATCTCATGCAATTTAATAATATTACCGTGGCTGTTACATTTATCTGCCGTGACTTGTTTACACGCACTTGAAAACAATGGCGACTGTCACATCGGATAAGTGGAGTATTGTTAAAAAAGCTTTTATTTCATTGTACTAACTTACACCAATAATCCTGAGACAATCCAGGATAACGATGATAACGTCCAAAAACAAAGATAATAATAAAGAGAAGTGTAAGGCGAGCTTCCATGTACAGTGGAAAATAGTTGGCATATTTAACACTGCCTCGCAGAAACTTGTGATAATGATGTTCACTAACACCATTGGTGTTAATAATCCTATGGGGAGTCATTTGCTACATATGTCATTCGAGGACTGCTTCGTCACGAAAATTATGCAAAATGATTTTGTGAATATCACACTTAAAACCGTGATTAGAAATGAGGTGGAGTAGATTTGAAGACTGAAAATAATGAAGCGAACGTGACAAAGTGATAAATATATATTTGGGAAGCCATGCTTCAGGCTTTTTCAGTTTTATGAACTGCATAACTCTTCTCCGAATTTCTTAGGTAATGTGGGAATTATACATTGTTAGCAATGACTATGCTATGACGTAATTACACGCCTTCCTGTACTTGATTTTAATTGTTTTCAAGGATGAGAAGTTTTATATCCAGATGATTACGCTATTCTATCTCTCTAATGGAAACACAAACATCTCAATGTGATGGTTCCACAAAGCATTTGCCACACTTAAATCCTTTAGCCTGGGGTGTATATAGTACGTTTTGGAGCTAAGGTAAATTCGAGGGCCCCTTATATTACACCTGTTTAATACATCTCATTAAAAGTAATTAAAATTAATCTGGTATTTTGTCTGAAGAGGCACTTTTCATGTATCACCTGTACGTGCCTTTTTATTGCCGCCAGTCACCCCAGGCAGAAAGAAACGCCAATCGATATCTACTCGCTTCAGTACCATCCCCATGGGGAAGTTTACAAGCTTCAACAAGCATTGAAATGTTAGAACAATTTCGACTCATATCTGGACTCCCCTCTTAAGCAAGAACGAATCACAATTTGGCAACAAGTGCCTTTTGTGACTGAGCTAACATGCAAGACACACCTCCCTGCAGTATTTTACTCCTATGTGTTCTATTTGCATAGATGTTATATGAATCTCAAGTTGACATTGATGTAATCGCGTAAATTGAATAAAAGCAATACACAAGCACCGATGAGCTGCTGATAAACTTATTACGACTGCCGAGAAACTGACAAAGGCTATCAGTTGACAAGGATCTCTAAGCAGAAGAGCTGTGAAAGTACTTTCCTATACAATTAATTATATTGATCACTAAAGTAATATAACGAAATTAGGATAACTTTTCTGGGAAATTTACAGCAACATGTGCAGATTTAATGTTGATTTTCTATGAACTCTGAAGTATAGTAACTGTGATACTTTCACTAAGAGTCAAACTGATTTCAAGCCAAGTAACTTGATAATTACTGTCAGAAACCTATTCTTTAATTCGGCTATAATAAATATCCTTTCAGCTTCTTTCTTTTTACATATATACGTAAAATTAGGAAAGTCCAGAAATCCCAAAGCGTAAGCGAGAACTACAGAAAATTCAATATAATTTCAAACTTAAACTTTCAAATCATGTCAAACTTTTTAACCTAATGGGAATCCTCCATTTCGTCCCTGATTTTCTGTTGTTCTATCTTAATGGCGTTTTCTTAAAGAACAAAAGAATTTTTTATTTAGTTTGCATTAGTTTAAGGGCTTTAATGGGTTTTGGTAGCAACGGTTGGCATATAAATCCGACTCATGCCTGAAGCAAAGAAAATTACGAAAAAATAAGATTTAGTTAACCTTTTTTTTCATTTGGTAGGTTTCTTGAAAGTCTTCTATATTTTATATTATAAAATATTACACATAAGTGCTATCAGATGATGAAGATTTCTATTTCTCTCTACATTTTGGGTTTGTACAGGGTTCAATTCTAGGTCCATTTTTATTTAGTTTCCATTTAAATTATCTATCGATAAATTTGAGAAAATCTGCCGGGCTTAGGTAATGCCATCTATTTGTTGTATGGTCAGCATTGAATGAACCCCCTTCTGTTGACTACGTCGTACTGTATAACGTCCTTGAAAAACGCATCAAAAAATTTCATCCACCATCGACTGTTTTTTTATTAAGAGGACAGTACGGAGCGAGCCCTCTGATCGTAAGCCATTACTCGGTGTATTTATCATCTACCCGAGTAAAAACCAAGAATGGGAACGGGCACTGCCAGCATTTCAGTCACTCAGTTAACCTAAAAACACCCGAGGTGTACTCCCACTCCCTTTCGGCATTTCAAAGTTTTCAGTAGAAAGGCGGTCCTATGGATCTATGTGATTTGATCGTTGCGTAACTCACTCGGCTATGGGATTTATCTTAACAAGAGGTATGCCCTGCACAGATTTGCTAGTCTATAGGCAAGTAAGTTGTAGAAGAACAGAGTAAATACCATCTCTACCTGGCGGCTTAAGCTCATTTAATATCTTCCATTGTTATAAAGTTTACTGAGACTTCGCTTAGTTCAGTTAAGATTTGGAGCTGGTATAGTGGTTATGGCTGCAGTGGGATAGAAGTAGTTGAAGAAGTGTTCTTTGCTAAGAATTTCTAAGGATTGTCCAATTGAGTTAGTCTGTTCTCCAGTTTTACTGAGTAGTAGTTCCGGTTGAATGGGTGCCTTGAATAGAGACTTTCTGAGTTTGGACATCTCGCTAAGGCTGTCAACTTTTCCATGGAAGAGTTTCGTCCTTATGGGATATGAGGACCCGTAGGAGTCAATGAATGCAGTAGTGATAATTCTCACTTGTTCGTTTTTCAGAGGATTCTTTCTTAGACGTAATTATGGTTTTCCATAATTACATCAAAACGCAATAGCCGATGGTTGATTGAAGAAATTTCTTCTAAAACTCGCTTCTTTCGATTATTTTAAGTTACCAGAGTCGTTGCTAACCTGACATCACAACGGCACGAAAACTGGACCATGGAAAAGAGAAAACTTGCAGATTAGTCAGCTAAATGACAGCTATTGATGCTGCGACTTTAAGTACGCGGTATACGCGAGTCTAGGACCTTCAAATCGATAGAGCAAAAACATGGAAATTCTAAGGAAAACAGGAGCAGGGTTGCTTTTATGTATTGCCCTAAGGAACAAGTGAAGTGAATAGAAGTCCATTTTATTTATATATATATATACGGCTTTAACTGTTTAATCTACTCTCATCCGATGGAGATTGAGCCCATTTATATGACTCATGATCTTCTTCGTAGGCAGCTGCATAACCTTTATGGGCATTCTAAGGGCCGATTCCAATCCAAGTCTTCGTCTTCGTCTACATCTCGTTATAACAATTTGTGACGTCAGACCGAGACAAGTTGGAGCTTGGCTAGTTTGTATAACACTTCATCAAGTTAACTTTTGAGTTGACTTCATGCAAATTATGAATAGGTTTTATTCAAGAAAACGCTTCTTCTTTTGTATTATTTTTGATTTACTATAAGCTAATATCTTTTACAATTAAAATCAAATGACTCGAAGCAAAAACAATGTGTAATTTCCAGCAATTCCTGCCTAATAGGCACATTAGTCTTAACCATGGAAGATGAACGAAATGTCAAAAATCAAGTCCAAATGGAACGAGCTTGCTTGATGCTCGTCTCAATCTGACGTCATTAATTGTTATAACGAGACGAAGATGAAAACGTAGACTTGGATTGGAATCGGTCCTAAATGCCTTCTCAAAGTGTAAGACTTTTCAGCTCCTCCAACCTCCACCCTACAGAATAGGCATTGATTGTCCCCAACAAGATGAATTTTTTTGAAATGATAGTTTAATACGAGTAGACAGTGCCAAGCGAGGAGTCCTGTAAAGATCTTCGTCTCAATCTTGCTGACTGCAAACTGAGTAGCAAATGTTTTGTTTTTTTAATTATTAAATGTTTTAAATTTGTGACATATAGGATGAGGTCATACGTCTCTGTCCACCTCAACGATTATTTCTTTCCAGAGCTCACGATTTTAAACGCAATATTGTTGTTAACTGACTTTCAATACCGGAGGATCTCCTTTCACACTCTCAAACAATCGTGTGGAAGGTCTTCCATATTTCCGATTACTGTCGGGGATTTCCTCCAAGCCAATCTTAGACAATTTCTGATTATTTATTGTAGACACGTTACCAAACCATCAAAGCTTCCCAATTTTTGTGAAATTTCCATGAAAGAAATATTTGATCATATTTGACCTGACATTCTCATCTCTAAAGTGTTGATGTGTCTCCTTTTTGCTGAAGACGTATTTGCGTTCAACGAACGTCTCATGCTGTTTTGTGCAAGTGTATTAAGCAAAAGCTAAGTCAGGATCACGAGCCCGCTTCTTACCTGTCCTGTCCTATCCTGTCTCCTCATTTTTTGTGCGTCGGAAGAAAAACTTCCCCGTCAAAATGGAGACTATCAGATTCAAGAATAAGATTCCCACAGTTGGACAGGGGTAGCACACACATCGTATTTTTCACGCCAGGTAAGTTTTAAGGTAAGGCCCTCTCCTTAAGATGTTTGACGACAAGATCATACACGTAAAAGCCGAATTCCCGGAAAGCTAACGTAATTGCGTATATCTGGTGTTTCTTGGATATTTTACTATCGAAATTTCTCTTCTGATTCCTTATATGTTAATATCTACACGTGATACTTGGCCCTTTTGTCTTCTAGAATGTGATATTTGTCTTCTGTTTCAAACGAGATTTAGTAGCGTAACAGATTCTCCGAAACTATCTTAAGTAGAACTGGACAGATACCACCACCATTTCTCTTCTCTGGAGACTATGAGTCGCAAAATATACATCGACACTTTAATTCAACTTCATCGAGGTCGTCTCTACTGAAAAATGCTACCGAAACTGTCTTTCAAGAGCATTTTTATATTTTCGCCATATTTATTTACTTTGTAATTGTTTTCAAAATAAACAAACTCTTCCGTGTGGGAGAACTGACATTACATCCTTCCTGAAAACTACCCATCGCGATGTTGAAAACTGCTATTACGGTGTTCTGACTAGTATGGGGCACATAACTTGCTTTTACGATTTAATTCCACAAAATAATAAAAATCCTAAAAAATTCACGACTTCATTTAAGCTACGGGAGTGACAGCCCCAAAGAAAGTGTTTCTTTCACACCCACATTGAATTCAGTTCACATATAGCGGGTAGGGCGTCTGTAAATTGATTCAGAACGTCAACCTTGTCAGCTCGTAGGAAAATTAATCTGAAATGGATTCCATAATAGCAAAGATAAATTTGTTATAGGTATTCCGGTCATTCCAGAGCACACCGGCTGTTCCCATAGAAGCAGGCATTTTCAAAACCACCCCATGAACATACAATCCCTGTGCAACGTAATCAAGGAGAACCTTCACTCCACTGAAAGGTCTGAAATCTGACAGGATGCAGTTAAATGGGAACTGTAGGGGGTGGGTGCAATTTCATCCAAACAAGAGTGGGTTAAATTCTGCCATGGCTTGGGCGAAATGATTTAAAGCTCTGTAAAAGTAACCCTTTCATAGGATTAGTAACATGTTTGTAGTAGAAATTTCAACAATGGCAAGAGAGCGGTGTGTAAGGACTAAGGACAGAGAAAAGTGAGGGCGGCAAGTGTCACACTTCCAACACTTTTCACAGCATTGTCTGCTTTTGCAGCCAGGCACACAATTATGGCAATGTTTGTGTACAAAGCGGTGCATCTTACGACAAGAGCCACTCTTGGATTTTAATTTTTCCACAGGGTAAAAGTAATTAGGTAAGTGAAAATTTTTAGAATGGCAGGCCTAAAAGCCTTGGAACAGGTAGAGGTCGTAAGAAAACCTCGTTTCTTTTCAAAACTGAATTTGTCCATCAGGAAAAACTGAAATTAATTTAATATTTTTTATTTCTAAAAATGCATACATACTCGATATGTAAACATTAGTAACAATGGGAAGAGGAATCTGGACTATGGACTAAAAGCCCTTCCTACGAACATCAAGGGTATAATACAAGCGTCTATGTTATCAGTATTGAGGGTCCTCCCAATCCAAGTCTTTACCTTCATCTTTGTCCCATCATAGCAAAATGTGAGATCGCAAAAGGAGAGTGTAGTTATAGTAATATATTCACGGCCATGCCGATGGCCGAGCGGGCTGAGTGAGTTCGAAATCTGAACAGGATGCGGCGATTTATCTTCGTACCAGTGATTGTGGCAATTCTACTGATGAGAATTGTATTTGCGAAGCCACATTAAGAACTTTATGCCAAAAATTTTGGGACCCTGAAAAATTTAAGTAATGCTGTAAGACTTCTATTGTTTAATAACTTCAAAGTGGGAGGATGGCTGATTTAAGGACAGGCAGATGTCCCTCTTGGAGATACTCCTACTAATTTCTCGTCTGCAACAATGTTTTTGAATTGCATTTTGATTCGTCAGGTTAAATGGGACACCCTGTATATTGAGGAAAAGTACTTACTTTTCCGATTTTTACTGGGGTCCCGAAATTCAGGTCGGTTCTTTGATAACTTTTCCGTACTTTTTGAGAAACTTTTCGCCTCTATCTCACTTTTCCCAACATAAAACTTCATTTTTCTTTTCATAATATTTTTCGAGAGTAAATCTTCCTCACCGATTTGCACATACATTCTGGGATCACCCGGTTTACCTACTGAAGCTTTATAGGAAAGTTTCCGAAAATTTGAACCGGTTTTAATCGGTTATTTTTAATAAAATTTGTTTTTATTAATTTTATAACACTCTGCGATTTCAGCTACCTAAAGGATAAATCGAATCGCTTTCCTTAGATTTAAAAAAAACTAAATTCCGCGTCTTTATTGCATTTCGGGATGCTTCGCTTGTGTTGCAAGCATCGCATCGGCGGTTATGGAAGTGTTAATAAGATTTTTTGACAATATTAAATGTAAAAAGCCAGTTTTTTGCCAGGAGAAAAGTCTTGGATTCGGGATGTTTGTAAGTAACTGCTTTTCTTATTTACTTAAGGACACGTTTTGCTATTTATATCCTCTTCCACCCTGGAATCAAATGCTATAATATATAGATGAAATGATTTCAGGCGACTTCGTATGGCAGAGCAAAGTAAGGGGCGAAAGTATCTCCAGCGCATAAGCAAATGTCTCAGTTTCGTTCTTAATTAAGTTTTCCGGCAGATTTTGCGAAAGTAAGTGATACATCCCTTAGGAAGACGAACAGGTTACAATATCTCAGCCTCAGCTGAGTATTGCTGATGTCTACAATTACATTGAAAATAGCTATTTGAATAACTGGATCCGAGAAACCGAGAAAGTACCCAGTGAAACTCCGATGTAAGTATAGCATATTTAAGTGTTACAATTTGAAAAATGAAATAAAATTTTTGCAGAATGAAGGCGCGCACAGGAAGTGTTCAAAAGGACATGATATAATCCGGTAAATATCGTATTCTACTTCTAAATTGATTTCTTTCCTATTCTTAAGAACGTATCATTACTTTTAATTTTTTTTGAGTTATGTAATTTAAATTTAATTTCTTCTCTTGTATCCTGTATTTTTCTTTGGAAAAAGTACAAAGTAAGCAGGTCACAACAGGATTTGATTTACCAAAAAATTTCGAAAAAAATGTTGTTCTTGAGTACACATCTGACTTAGTCTATATTCTGCAGACTTATTTTTGCTACCAAAAGCTCCAGATATGAAGAACCTTAAAATGTTCTACCGGCGATCAAAAGACAATTCTTGAAGAATGTTTAATGATAGGAAGATTAAAAACAAAAGAGAGAAGATACAAAACCCGAATATTGTTGAAATACAGAATGCTTATTTCTCGCATTTTCTAAGTGAAAGAAGTCATTTAGATAGAGTGCCGCTTTCTTTTTTCTGCATTGCCACCATGTGTAAAGCCATTATTTATTTGGTGCTTTTCTAAGGTATTAGTAACATTTCAGAGATTTACAACACCTTTTGTGGTACTTCCATACTGGCTAAAGTAGTTATAAACGTTGCATGCCAACGCCATTGTACGCCTGCTTACAACCAACACAAATTTGATGGAGTGAGATGTTATACTCCAGTGTTGTAAATAACATTACGTATTCACATTCCAATTCCATTCTTTGGAATCAATTTTATAATTCCATTCCTTTTCAATTGCGAATGATAATTATTAAAATGTATCGTCATTCCAGATGGAATTGCAATTCCTCTTAAATTCGACATAGATTGCCAACGGAATTGAAATGTAATTGAGAAGGATTTACACAGGAATTACGAGTTTATTTTAATTTCTTAATTCCTCTTAAATTCCCTTTCTGAAGGTAGTGAAAAGGAATTAGTAATTCTGAAGGAATTGAAAAGGAATTACAAAATTAAATTCGACTTATAATTCCAGAGTAATTCCTTCTCAGTTATATTTTCAATTCTGTTGGCAATCTCAGTTAAATATGATGTATGACGAATTGCAATTCCCACTTGGAATGATGATTTATCTTAGTAATTCTCATTACGAATTGAAAGAAATGGAATTATAAATTTTATTCAACCGTGAGTTTATGTCTAGGTCCGACAATAACTCTATTTTAGATTCCTAGATTCCATATACTTTGCTGTCAGTAAGATACTACTCCTGAATTAAATTTACTGTGCCGAAAATTAGATTTTGTGTCAGCTGTTGGGAATCACTGAAGGTCACAGCTCTCTTATTTTTATTACTTTTGCTGTGATAGCTATTGGGTCCAATGATCCTGAAGGTGTTGTTTACGACCACTTTGTTCACAAAGCACTGAGAGGCATCTTGATATTATGTTTGGGAGCCCGTCTAAAGCTTTCACGAAATGCATCCTTGTAATCGGTATCGGCATGTTTGGTAGGCGACTGTTGCAGACATAGTTTTTATTCACCAGCTATTGAACTCCTACATCGATTGTCTGGAGCTCCGGGATAGGATGCGCCTCAGGACTAATAGCCGTAATTTGAGGGGTGTTCCCCCCTTGTATATTAATCCTCCCAGCGCACATTTTTTT
>QYTT01091426.1:0-21001 GCA_006980735.1 Dasypogon diadema
ACCCCTGGGTTAACTTGGTATCCAAAAACGGATCGGTTCCAGATAAAGGTCAACTGGGTTGAGGACAGAACGGTGCCGAAACGTACTGTTTCTTCAGATATTGCCAGGCTACTGGACCCCTTGAGCCCAGTAGTGGTTACCGCAAAGGTTTTTCTGAAGGAATTCTGGCAACTGAAGTATGATTGGGACGCAGCCTTGCCAATGGACCTTCATACGAGATGGACCAGATTTCGAGGAGAGATTAAATTGCAGTAGGCATGTGCTTTCGCAAGAAATTCCACACAGTGTTCAAATACATGCATTTTTCGACGCACCGGAAAAGATGTACGGTGCGGTTGTCTACATTCGGTCCATCAACAAAAAGAAAAGGGTTATAATAAGATTACTTTGCGCCAAGTCACGAGTGGCTCCCTTAAAAAGGCAGACCGTTCCTCGCCTAGGGCTATGCGTGGCTGCGATCGCCGCGAAATTAGTAGAAAGAGTAAAGAGAGATTTGAATATGACGGACACACCGACATACTTTTGGACAGATTTCGAAATTGTATTAGGTTGGGTGAACTCCACGGCAGCAAATTTCCAGATATTCGTGGCAAACACGAATGCCGTTATCCAAGAACGCTCGATTCCTCAACAATGGCGCTACTTAACCCTTTTAGTGCCGGGCGAAAAAGGGATGCCTATGAGAGAATAACCGGCCGAATTTCACAGTTTTACTAGGGTTTGGAAAAATGCTCATAAAAACCAAACGAGAAACAATATTTACATGATTCAAAAAGCAGTATACTAAGGATGAAATAGAGAACAAAACAATGATACTAGTTTTTCTCTACTCATTTGAAATTATATAAATAACAAAGGTATAAATGTTTATAAAAAAAGTAAAACTTGAGTTCTTTAATACAAAACGTATTTGCACATACAAAAAGTCATCTTTTCATGATAATTTTATATGGACCAATTATTATGAATCGAGAAGACACTAACTGATCCTACGTCTCGCTGCGGCAATGTGACGTTATTTCGCGAGAGTCTTCAAACAATTGTTTACATAACACGCTGTCGAAAAGTTCCGATAAGGGCCCAATGCCACAGCTATTTACACCGCAGGTCGAATGTCGTCGTCCACAAAGAGTTAAAACAAAAAACTATTTTTTTTATTCTCTCGTAATGAAATTAGATCATTATAACGTATTACAAATTTATTTTGAGGTAGAGTTCTCCCGCAATGCGAATAGTAAAGCGCTACAAGGCGCGGGGCGATATATCGACTCTGGCACTTCTCGCTAGTTCAGCAAGAGCCGATATATCGGCCTCCGGCACTAAAAGGGTTAAGGTCGGTAGAGAATCCGGCGGACATAATCTCTAGAAACCTGGCACCAGGCAAACTGCACTCATATAATTTATAGTTTTTCGGGCCGCTGTTTCTTCATGGATGGGAGGAATTGTGGCCGGCATCTTACAGTGGACGTGCCCAGTACAATTTGGAAGTGAAGAAGACTATCAAAAGAAAAGACGAACCAAATGTCAATGTCTCAACGCATGTGGCTCAGACCTCCTCCAAGACCTCGCCAGCTAACGGCTCAAGTTTCATTTCCGAAATCAACCATGGAAGTGGTCTCCAAACAAGCGTTGATAAGGACAGTTCAAGGAATCGATTACTATACCGCATATCGATTAATTACCGGACACCCTGTGTAAATGGGGAAAAATATAGTAAAGCATTTTTTATCAGTTGAAAATCCATTGCCTGCTTTTTGGTCGTTGGAATCATCTGCTCAAAATATAACTCTCCCTTGAGTGCGCTTCTTTATGTCCTGTTAAATTTCGATTGTCCTGTCAGTTATTCCCTCAAAAGTCGTACAAGACCACATTTATACTAAGCGCTGCCGCGATCGATGCTGCCACCAGTGACTACAAACGATCTGAACGCCTGTGCTTGCTTGCGACCAAGTGTTCAATCTAAGAGCGACTAGTAGTTTGCGACTTGTGTTTGACATTTTAAGTTAATAATGAAATCGGCTGCTAAGAAAGGAAAGAAAGCAATTTGATGTACATTCCAGATCCAAAAATCGAATACTGCAATTAGAATTTCACTGCTTATATTCTAAATGAGCAGAAATTTCTTAAATTCTTCCGCGCTGTATAAACCTTTTTTGCATTTTAAGCCTGATTTTTTTTAAAGGAGGCGTTTTCACCATTATTGCTTCTTAGAAAGTGATAATGCTCTTTCGAATTTTTATCCAGATCTTCTTAAACATTTTCAGTTTTCGTTTCTCCTATATAATAAGCTTATCAGCTTTGCATATTTTACTCTTATATTTTTTTACACTTAGATGGAAAATATTATATATATTAAAATATGACTAATTGTTTTTGGACTTCAAATTTTGTAGAGTCTCTTTCTTCCATATTGCTTTCCTGATTCTGCTTTAAGACATTCAGAAAGAGCTTATTTTCACCCTTAGATCTCGGTTCCGGAATTTTTTCATTCCTCTCGAAAGGTATCCCTGAAACACTTTCACTTTCTTTAAGTATCCTCCACTGAAATTCAATAGGAGAACTACATTTCTATTTCATTTATTTGGCAATAGGTGTTTCATTTAGAGCTTTTTGTATTCTGCATAATATTGTTATTAACATGGAAGGATTACGTGAGCCTACTTTAAGTGCATGAGTGGATCAGAACAACTTTGATAACAATAATAATGAGAGTTTGGTAAATGTTGCTAATAATACGCACACTTATCGTGATACAGTCATTAGAGATAACTTTATGAATTTCTTTGAAAATATGTAGGCTCACAATCAAATTAAAATCAAAATATCTAAGTTGCCTTTTTTCTTCACTTCTCAATTTCTTTTTTGAATTTCTTAACCGACTTCGCTTCACAACTTCCATACACTTTTAACAACTTCTTTACTACCATTTTTTTGGACTCGTGAATTCGCATTGAATCGCTTGTTGACAGACCTTAGCAGATCTAAGGAAGCAATGCGTTTGATTTGGCACTGAGAGGTAGCAACCGGCAGCGATTGGCAGCATCGCTCGCGGAATCGCTTAGCATAAGCGCAACCTTATGGTTAAATTCCTTTGTAAAATCAAAAGTATAAAAATGTCCGTAGCCAAGGTAGGTGAAGAGCAAAATATCACGAAACCACCTACACAACTCCTACAAACACACATAACTTTTTTCCTTATTTTTCTTCTTTTTCTTATTCCTTAATAAGCAAAGGGCCGCAATATACTTTCTTACAATAAAAACGCTCAAAAGCATTCCAATTTTTTCTAAACATAAGATTTCTGCCCAAAATAATTTAATTAAGACGATGACTTCGATATAAAATTACATTATATAAATTTACGACTTCTCTTTGATCTCAAGAAATGTGGTAGAAACCAGCGGCTTTTGTTTATTTAATGAAAGTCTCAAAGGAACATTTTTCTCTTACCTTAAAAAAATTTATCACACGTAAAGCGAGATAAATTAAAGTTTCATTTTTCTTGGGCTTTCCGTAAAATGATTTTCCCAAAATAAAATCACCTTTCCCCTGACTAAAATGTTCACGGAATTTAAATGTAAACGTGTAAATACATTATTTATCCTGCTGTGTGTTATTCTCATAGGATTTAAAATGCGTACCCCAACTGGTGTAAAACCACCTGGTAGGTAGGTATGAATGGAAATTCTGCTGTTTGTTTGGAGTTCCATGCCACCTATCTTTAAGTCCATTAAATCTTGTAGATATTCACAGTTTATGAGTACCGGAATTTTTTTGTTTATTCTAAATTATCTACGGTGTCCTTTTTGTTCAGCAATACATACACCTACGCACTTTTGTTTAATGGGTTGTTTGGTGGGTTTCATTCCTGGTTGTAGGATAATACTTTTGTAATTTTTAAAATGCATCGGGATATGGATGGCTTAGAGCAAAAGTAGAACAAGTACAAATTTTGAAAATTTGGGTAAAATGTTAGGGTACAGATCAAAACGAAAGTATAGTAAATTTACTTAAAAACAAAGGAAATATTATAAATGAGTCCAATCAAAAATAGCGCTATTTTATTGTAGAACTGACAAACACTGCAAGTCCATATAGTAAGAATTTTTTAGACGCTGTTGTTCTATATTAACTATTTAAATTTTCCCCCTAATTCTATTGATTATTTGATTTGATTTGATTTCTCGTTTCCAAATTTCATCAGTTACTGTGGTTCCCGGAAGTATTTAGTCGATATCAAAATTTATGCGGGGCGCAATCTGTTGGAATTTATCAGTTATTTGATTAGTTAATTGTAAAAAAAAGGATTGTGACAACACGTTTCACGTCAAATGAAAAAACTTTATTCATTTAACTTATAATTCGCACTTAGAATTTTTGTCTAGTATATTTCGAATAAATTTAAGTTCAGATCTGGAACAAACAGTGTTTCATCAAATATTACAAAATTTAAGGAATTGATAATCGCTTGTCCTTATTATCAAGAAATATTTCCCCATACCTTGTATCAAGGGCAACAGTAAAGAGACTCTTACATTAAGTAATGTCGGTCTGGATTTCCTAAACAGTAAAGGAATTCACATATTTTATGTTTTATTCTGTGACTTCCAGATTCTGTCTAGATCATTGGTTCCCAAAGTGGGCGCTGAAACGTTTCAGGGGGGCGATAGTAGCCTCAAGTGTAATTGGGGGGGCGTTAAATAAAAATAGAGGGGCGGTGGAAAAATTAAAAAAATAAGAAGGTAAAAAAAAGCTTTAAAAAATTTTAAATCTCTTTGAAATATTTTAAAATGCTAAAACATTTAGCTATATTTGGTAAATTTCATTTGGTTTGGTACACGTCGGCAACCACTAGCTACCAAATTCCCAGAAATTGACAACCATGCGATTGAAAAGTAGAACCGAATATCAATAAATTGATAACAGCACGCCAGGTTCATCCTTCTCATTAGAATTGTCCTGCGTCATCGTAATTTTCTGAAAGTAATGCAAATGTCACGAATGTTACTTCGTTTTCAATAAATATCTACAATTTCAAGCTTCTATGTGTCTTATTTGTCTTTTCTTATTATGTCATAAGACGTATGTAAAAATGTACATGTGTTAATTTTCTTAAAGAGACGGATTTTCAGGGGGGCACTAAGAAATTTTTTATCTGAAAAAGGGGCGGTAGGCCAAATAAGTTTGGGAACCTATGGTCTAGATATACATCTCACGGAACCCGTGCTATAAGCAGAGTCACCCTACCTTTCTACTACTTCCACAGTTCCCCAGTTTTCCAACTGGGAGGTAATACGTTTAATTGTTGGGTTTGTTGAACTTGACCTTGAGCTAGATTGCTAAAAGTAAGGCTGGAAATGAAATAAAAACACAAGGGTAAGATTATTTTTATTGATTTGTTGTAAATAAATTAGCGCTGTTGACAGACAAAAGATGCCACGCGTAAACGGCAACAAGAGTGTCATCTTCGTCGCCGGTGGAGATTATGATTGCTTCCTGGTTATTTGTGGAAAAGAAAATTTAAGAACCTGACGGTTATTAATATAGGAATAGGCAAATACCTTGTAACAATCAGGTAGCGATGATTATGTGCGTGCTGAAGAAATTGGTAAAAATAAAAACCCGATTTTGAAGAGGAATACATTTTTATTGCACCTAATTCTGCTCTTTACAGTGACTGCGTTTGACGATTTACCATTGCTTTTGTAAAAATAAATGAAAACAAACTTATGAAAAGGAAGGGTATTACTGGAGTTGACTTTTTATTTGTCCCGAGCAATGCCGCGACACAATTTATTATATCATGTAAATAAAAACTGAAGTAGTGATCGTACTTACTTCGGTATCTTACAAAGAAAAGATGTATGTATTGGATATTTTGAGATATTATCGGTTCAGGAATAAAAGACGTAATTACATGTTCATTCTTTACCAATTTTATTTTCCCTTTTACAATAAAAACAAATGTTTCAAAACAAAAATAATTCCTCCTATTAGAGAAAAAACTAAGCACCATTTATGCGCGTTTAAATAGTAATTCCAGTCATATTTTGAAAAAAAAAAGAGCTATAAGCATGAATTCCCATGAAAAGAATCCTCCGTCCGCCTCCTATTATTTATTTTCTAAAACAAACCAACAATTTTTATGAAATTCAATAATATCTAATTATTTCTTCCCTTTTTTCTCATTTCAGCTTTCCATAGATATCGCCTATTAATTGCTTCGACTGTATTCAAAGAATATAACTGAAAACTATAAAAAAATGTTTAGTAAAATGTAAAATGAATTAAAGTTTATCACCGTTATTATATGTGCAATATTAAATTTAAAAAGTTCTGTAAATAGTTAATTTTAGATAATTCCAAAAGACATTGTCAATTCGTCAAGTTCTGTAGTGTGTATTACGTAGTTAATTGCAGATATTAACCTGTTTTGTAGTGTAAATTAAAAGAATAATGTCAATTCAAGTGAATGTTTATAATTAGTGTGAAATATTGAAATATTTAATATTTCAAGATATAAGGAATAGTGAAATCGATTAAATAAAAATGGTATCAACAAAAATTTACTGGAAATATTCTTCATAATCCCTGGACATTCTTCTACGAAAGCTCTCAACAGTCTTGCAAAATGGCAGAGGAATCACCGGACGACAAGGGTAAGTTTTTTTTTTAAATCTTAATTAATTTATTTATGAGAATAACTGAGAATGCAAATCAGGGTCTGTAAAAGCATACCCCGCGAGGTAACTGTACATTGATAAGTACTCGTCAAGCCCGAGAAATCAATCTTTGAGCCTTCGAGATTTCAGTTGCAGCGTACCTACTTCTGCTTCATTTGAAGCCACCATGTGATTTTAAAAGAATATCCCTTTGGATAAGAGATAAAATAATGCAGTTTCAATATTAAAGGCAATCACTTGAAATCTGAAAAATCTTGCGAATATAATAATATCTCAATGGTGTTTCTTCTTGAGAAAATTAGTTACTTCCAGGGAAAAAATTGCCCAAACCATACCATTTTTTCAAGTATAGATACTAGTAACTGTTTAAAGATAAGCTTCTAAAGCTATCTAAAGCGGCTAAGCTTCCAGTCAAATAATAGTGGTGTTTTCTTCTGAATAAGATACCACGACGATGGTCGAGCGGGCTGAGGCGCACGTTTACAGATTTTCTCCCCTGTTGGCGTAAGTTCGAATTCCGCACAGGACACGGCGATTTATCTGGGTATACCAGTGGTTGAGACAATTTAACTGACAAGAATTATACTTGTGAAACCACTGGGATGTTGCACAGTAATAATTTCATGGCAAATATTGTGGCTCACTTGCAACATTTGTCAGGTTAAAATTTCCCAATCTCTATCATTAAGCTGTGCTGTGTGCGTCATAGGGTTGCCCCCAGAAGTTAGGTATAGGCGCATAGTTCATAAAATCAAAGTAGTCCTTCGAATTGGAAACATCCCAAAAAGGGGGGGGGGGGACAAAACCGCATAAAAGGATTACTTGTTATTATTACATTTTTATTAAACTTTACGATTTCTTTGATTCTAATTAATTTTATTTTCCTTTGGTTTCTTATTATTTTACTGTTGTTGCTGGCGTAATATCAGAAAAAGAATATTTGTGGAAAATTATCACTGAGGATGCAAAAAAGGTCCATCACAAGAGTCGTAAACGAAAAAACTCGGGGACCAATCCTGGTGAACACAACACTTCACAAGTAAAAAGGGCCATCAACGTACGGGAAGGCGCTTCCCTTATTTGGTAGCATATGCAAGGTATTCTTTAGCCGACCGAAACTTATTGCAGGGCGGTACGTTCACCAACTAACGTGTTCACTACTAACGCCTCATATCTGTGAGGCACAAGATTTCCATTCAAAGAACAGCGCCACATATGTGTGATGGCAATCAGTGTACTTATTATTTTCAATATTAATTTTATCGAATTCATGGATTCTTGACTTTGCCACAAATATGTGACGCTGGCCCGGTGTCAAATTTTATTTACATATTTTTTCTTTATCTTATTTAAACAATTAATACGAGATTTGACTACGCACTGAATTTCATGAATGAGAAAAAATAAAAAAGTGGTATTAAAAAAAATCATAAATAATAATAATAGTGGAAAATAGCAACTTCAAATGCAAAAAAATCCCTAAAAAAATAGTGTAAAGCCAAAGATGAATAAGATATTTAAAGAGCGGAGGATAGGGAGGGGGGAAGAAAACTTTATTACACGTGTATGCTTTTTTACATAGTAAGTTTGCTCAGGATTAATTTTTTATATTGAGATATGGAACTAATGCGAAAAACATCTAAAGTGTTAAATAGTTCTCTTTACGATGCGGAATAGGATCCCAGGAGTTAGTGACGTTACCCCAACGATTAGAACCCAGTGAAGTGACATTTAGTGATCTCTGAAGCAAATGCAGCTGCATTTAATGTTGGACTCTGGCATTTAAGATTACTTGACAGTGTTAAGACTCTAGGATATGATTATACGTTCCGGGAGGGACTCCAGTGTAAATTAGGGGAAAGATGTACTTAAAAAATTAAAATTTTCATTCGGAATATTTGACATGAGTGCTTTTGCGTTAATATTTCTCCAACATTTGAAGCAAAGTGCTGTATGAATATGGACTTTAAACGCGCCCTTAATAAGCTTAAAAATAAGAGGTTAAAGAACTTTTATAATATGGCCAAAAATGTAAGTCAAGGTACCTGAATTCATGGAGAACATAAAATTCACAATATCTCGAAAACAAAGCAAAATTCGACCCATAGTCATATAAAATTTCTGACTGCATTTTAGGTCTAAGCCCTTTGAATTTCGGGCCACCCTGCATAAAGGCAAACCTGAATAACTGACTGATATATCAACGCCAACATCAACCACTGGTTCTAGAAAACTGAAATTTAGCGCCCCCTAACAAAGGATTTTTAAAAATTCCCACCCCAAAGGGGTAAACACGTTTTTTGCATTTTAGGTGATACATACGTAGAGAGGAGCATGCAAGCGATCCTAATGCGCATGCTTGAATTTTTTCCTGCCTACAGAAATTGTCAGTCGCCGGGAAACTAACGATGAGTGAGGAAGTTGAGGTTAGCACCGTCGGATTTTCCTTTTTGACAAAATGACAGAAAAACTACTACCTTCAATTTTGGGTAAAGCTCGGTGATTCCTAAGTGGAAATAATCCGCAAGATTCATCAGGCCCTCGGAAAGGAAACAACGGGCACCGCACAGATAAAGGAGTGGTACAACCTTCTCATTTGATACAGAGTTTACTGGCTAAACACAAAACACCTGTACCTAACACATTACCCTACTCTTCCGACATGGTTCCGTGTAACTTACGACTTTTCTCTAACCGAAAGGGACCAGATTTCAGTCCAGAGAAGACTTCAAGCAGAATGCGACGGACCAGCTGGGTGCCATCTGAAAAGAAGAGTTTCAGCGCTGCTTCGGACAGTGGCAGAGCCACTTTATAAGAAGTATTCATTTATTCAGAAGGGTACAATTTTCGAACCCCACTAGATAAATAAAGTCTTGCGTATTTTGTAAAAATTTTATTAAGGTTGTGTGAAAATTTACTGCAATATAAATATTTTTCTATAACTGGTAATTTACGGTAAAATTCCCCTCGTACTTAAACGGTTCAAATTCTCTTCCCAACATGCTTATCGCAATATAGTGAACGTGGTTGGGGTTTGACCTATTTTCTGTTACACCTAAGAAAAAACTCTCTCGAAAAATCTGAAACTTGTGTTTTCTGATTATGGAGGAATCTATAATACAATTTGGAAATAAGAAAATTCTTACTGATATTCTATGCAAATAACAAACTAAGGTATCTTCTGAATTTTACTTTTTGTTGTTTCAATTGTATCAACAAGATCTTTTAATATTCTCTTGTAAAGTCTATCCGTCAGGTACAGCGTTTATAGACACTTCAAAATCCCGGAGTGAGTTTCGATCCATCCGGATCGAAAAATGCCTACTAAAGAGGATTGAAGCTTCACTCCCGGAGTTAAAACATCGTATAAACGCAACTAGGGATGATTTAATGATTTAAACTTTCCAACAAACAGAATCACTTTCAAGATTACCTTTTGGTTTTCCAGATCTCTTGTCGATAGCTCTTTGTGTATAGTCATCCACTTTACAAGTCGATAAGTACTTTTTTTGGTTCAATAAATTTATTTCGTATAATGCAGAGTTTCTGAGAAAAGTCTCTTTTAGGTAACACACTTTACACGTACATTACATGTAATGCATTGGTAATGCATTTCATTTGTAAACATATTACACATGTCTTGCTGGGAAGTCCTGCAACATTTCATGTTCTCTTTCATAGACTCTGAAGACCTAAAGGCAGACTTTTCAATATAAAACCCAATATTTAATCTCGAAACTACCCAAATCAGGACCACACTTCTGTAGATCTTATCGAAGATATTTTTATTAAATTTACAATGACTCCTTTTTTGGCTTAATTTTTGAATTATATAATTGTTAGGGTAACGAGCAACAATTTAAAATGTAATACCGTAAAAAAGTAAGAATATTTTAAATGAATTTTCGCTAATTAAAATTAGTTGTACCGAGCCACATTAAAATTAGAAATGAAGTATCTGGACTTCTTTTGTCCGTGAACCGTCTCTCTATTAAAAGTAGGGTTTTACGCGTAGAAATATTTGTGCTTCCGGAGTTCAAGTCCTCTCAATTCCGTGTTTAAAAAAAATGTACATAAAAATGAAAATTATAAGTGTTATACACGAACGAATTAACTACGAGGGTCATCTCAAAAGTAAGTTACACTATTTTTAAAATTCACGTGGTAGGCAGAAAAAGTCTGGGAGGTCGCAGGGAGCTTTTATCTGCGTGTAGTGGCAGTGCTGTAAAATTCCTACGCATCCTCCTTGACCTTGACCGCTTCGTCAGTTACGCACCAGCAAACATGGAGACACCAGTCACTTCTACCGCCGATTGTGAAGTTGGTGCTGTCATTCGTTTTTTAAGGGCAAAAAATAAAAGTGCTCAATTCATCGCGAGTTATGCAGTGTGTGTGGTGAAAGTGTGATGTCAAGGCCGACCTATGGTTTTATTGAAGGAAGAACAACGCTGCACGATGAACAACGAAGCGGCCGACCTTACCAGTCGTCAACCTCAAGACCTTCTTGAACAATTCGGATGGGATGCTTTGGTCTTGAAAACTTAAAACAATAAGATGATACAAGTGACTCAAAAAAAGTCCCTTAAAATACTCTGGGAATTAAAAAAATTACGATCGTAGTTATTACGGCAATTGAGATACTTACCATTCAAAACAGTTGTAAAGTTAAAGTCACGTCAAGAAAATTATATCTTCGGACGTGATCGGTGTACACCTTAAACAAAAAGCGAAACTTGGAGGGCTGAAGAGTCAAACGGAGAGAATTCGCCTTGGTGCAGCGAAGGAAGGTTCTTTTCCTTCTTCTCTTCTTGTCTTCAGAGGGGCGAACATTGAAAGGAAAGAGCAGCAGGTGAGATATTTCCAAGAAGAGGGGATTGCGGCTGTGAAAGCCACAAAATGGTGACTAAAGTGTTTCGGTGAAAAAAAAATAAAAGAAAAGAAAGAAAAAACACTTGAACGGAAGTCTCCCCTCCCTCCCCTCCCTAATTTGGACACAACTTAATTCATTATTGAAAAATTAGGAGAAATTGGGGAAACTGGTGTCACGAGGGGGGAAGGTTTGTGAACCTTCGCGCGACGTCGAATAAAAGTACAGTAATTATTTTCGATATATTTTAGTATAATCGTAATAAAAATGTAATTTAATTTAATTTAATTTAATTTAATAATTAAATGCGTCAAGTGTGGCCGGGTGATGGTGGTGATCATTAAGTAGACAAAATCAATTTTGTTGTTGTAGTGCACCGAGAGTTAAAAGAAAAGCCAAGCGGAAGATTACAATAATTCCATAACTTTATTCAAATAAAGAGAAGGGTACAATTGACTTAGTTTAATGACTAATCACTAATCACTACTCGAGCTGAACTCAACCGACAATTGCGCTGATTTTTGCCGCTGCGTTGTTTATTCATGTGATCGATGATATTCACTTAACTGTCTCCATATTTTCCCTAACTAATCTGTGATATTAATCTGTGATAATTTGACATGTACTATTCTAATCAATATACTACAGTTGTCAAGTGAATTTATCGCTTTCATTCGATAGCTGCCTCGAAGCTCTGCAAGGTTCAGTGGCTAAGTCTGCATTTTAATAAAAGACCACGTGGCGGTTCACAAATATTTCACACAAACAAACCCGCCTCTTGGTAGAACGCGTCACACATTCGAAAACACATATTGTTAGCAACCATAGATAGCCTTAATCCGGTTGAATCTGATGTTGTGATTTTCAAGAAGAGAGTACAGGCCCAACTATAATAGACATAACATAACATAAAGCTTGACATAGCTAAAGCAGTGATGATCCAAACCATAATTGACTTACTGTGACATGCAATTCTTCGTTAAACATTCGTTAACATAAGGCTGTGCGACTGAAAGGGCATCTGACATAGTGACATAAAGACATATCCTCATTCGTTAGAGTGCATATTTTTCACTGGAAGTGCAATATGAGCAATTTTAAGGAAACCTTAATTAATATTGTGCCTAGTTACAAATGTCTTTATGATAAAACGAATTGGTCCTATCAAAATACAATTTAGTATTCCTTATTTCAGTATGTCATTATGGTTCCTTATGTTTATGTTTGACATTCGTTGTTTTTCTTATATTATGTTATGTCTATTATAGTTTAGTCTTGTCGTTGATTTTCTTAATGGAACGCTTGTTTTCTGAAAGTGGCATTATCCCATTCAATATTTGCTAATAATCATTTTCTGTTGGTGTTGTCCATTTCGTTCACCTGCAGCAAATTTCATATTGCATGACTTCGGAAGAAAGAAATGACTTAGTTTGAAGAATATATTACATAACAATATTCAATATTCAAAACATTAAGAATGCTTTGCGCTAGAGTCTTGAGGGTGAACTCCCAGCTATAAAAGTAAGAAAATGATGTTTTGTTTAATACAAGCAATAATTTTAACAGACCTTAACCTTAAATGTCGCCTGAAATCAATATAAACCCTCATTCGGTGATTCAGTCTTCATACAAGACTTTAGGCAATTCCAAAATATACAAGTCATGCCTTTATCTGGGTATATACCCGCTAGAATTAACCCGTCCATTTATTTAAATGTCCATTTTGACCAGATAAAAAACAATGTGTGAAGATGGGAAAAGCTAAGTGTTCTTTATCTTCTATTCCTCCTTTACTTTATATTAAAAAGCTTTGTTGTGCCAGAAAACAATCACTAGTTTGGGATTTTTTTTTTACTCCCCGGCAATTTACATCTCCTTCCGCTTTCTTTCCTTTTTTGCCAAAATATCTGAACCAGTAAAAAAAGGCAACCGGAAAGATACAAAAGATTGCTTATTTTTCTATTTTAAGCACGAAGAAGCCATCAGTTTCTATTTGATAAGAGAAGCGGAAAGACCCTTTTGTTGAAATTATTTGGCTTCGAAATCAAGGAAAACAGATAAAATAAAAAAGGAGTTTCGGTGGGCCAATATTTGCTTCCCTTAAGGCATTTAAACTGTGGGGCAAAAAGAAAGATAAAGCAGAAATACCGAAGTAATCAGGTTTTCCCCCCATCAACAGGTTTTTAAGGACTTTAAAAACGGAAAACTTAAGGCAAGGGAAATACGCACAGATCTGTGGAGCACCATTTCCTTTGTGTTCAGGTTCTACCGCGTGCTCCCGAAATCTCCATATTTCCTTCACGAGCAGTGATTTTTAACCGAATTACAAATGGAAATAGCGACAAGTGTTTCTATTCCTTCCCCAAAGCGTCGAATACAGAAAAGTAATAAACACGGGCACAGGTATTGCAAACATGAAAAAATACAAAATTTATTGCCACAATGTGGGGAGGATGGGGTGAATTTATATTCAATACACCTCAGGGGTTGGTATTCGACCGTGCTTGCCGATATCAGAAGTTCGTGTTATTTGTGTATTTAAGCCCCTTTCATTTATGGCTGCCTACAATTATAGTCCTCGCGCTCCCACGAATCGAAATCCCAAGTGCACACATTAAGCAAATAATGACGAATCGATAAAACTTTCCGCTTTTAATACCTTTGCATTTTGACTATGACGCCCGAGTTCAATCAGAAGAAATTCATATCATTTTTTTGCTCGTTAATGAGAGAAATTTGGCGTTCAATGGATGGATATTTCCAGAGGATCATTGGGAGAAGCGAATCATAATCAAGATTTGCAAGATGGCTACAATTTTTGTAATAATTCTGGGTATTCCCTGTGGAATTTGTAATCAATATTGTATCAGGGTTTCTCGTTGCTGTAGTGATATACGTAATTCCCTCAAGTACAGTTAACAGAAAATTACATATTCCACAATATATTAAAATTGTGGAGAATAAATGATGTTATAAACGCGATATATTTCGTTGAATGCTTTAAATTTATTCATCTAAAGACAATATAATATATCACTATTTGCCCTATTTTAAATTTAATACCGAATCGAATATCACTTTCTATAATATTAGTAGCATTATCTAAATGGAAATCGGGAAATCTGGTGGAACTAATTAAAGATCAAGAAAATATATACATATATAGCATATAGCACACATAGCATCCAGATTTTAAGGGGGAACATAGTGTGGAAGTTGGGAAAAACTACATAAAATTCTCTTCAGTTTATCGTACGGAAAATTTTTTCTAGTGGAATTCACTATTTTTTTGGCACTTTCGAAAAAAAAATTGAGTGATTTTTCGAATATTTTCTTTAAAGATCTGCCAATTCCAAAATTATTCGTTTTTTTTAAATCGGGTACGCTTAACTGAACACCAATAAGCTGTCAAGGAGCGTTTTGCTTTTGGTTTTCAGATCACTAGAAAGAAAATTATATGGAAAACCAGGAACGAGCATTCTTCATGAAGTACTATGCAGTGACATCTGTCACGCTATTATAAATAAAAACTTTCGGAATAAAAGAATCGTAAAAATAGCTCAAAATATGCTCTTTTCAACCCCCTATTAGTGACATTCATGCTTCTTCATGTTAACTTATAAATTAGAGTACTTTTCACTAAAAGAGTCCTGCTCATGTGTAATTGAATTGGAAATAAATTGAATTGAATTGAATTGAATTGAATTCAAGCTATGTTTGTATAAGTAAAAAAAGAAACCCCAAAAATCACCCTTTTTTTGGTTGTCACCATATAGTTCCCCCTTAAGTCAGCAGCGGTTTTAACTGACAATAATTCTTATTGATTACTATTCGTATCAAAAATCTATAATTTGAGATCAGTTAGAGACCTAAGTAGGTATTTTGTAGGTATATTGTAGGCATTTATAGGGATGCCTATACAATATTGATAGCATATATCATATAAAAAGATGGATGGATGGATGGATGAGGTACTTTTGCCTGCCTTATCAATATATCCTCCTATCCTTAATCTCCTTTTTAAACTAAAGCTATAAAACTTTTCGCTACAAATATATTATTTTCTTTGTTTCTTTTTGCACTGTTTTCAGGGCTTATTCATAAATCTTCCAGACGACCCTACCAGGCACACAGCCTGGATTGTACAAAAACGTATAAAATAGGTGTTTATGTTGTCACTGGGTTAAAAGTGCACCTTGAAAATAAAACCCAAATATTTCCTGCTGACGAAACTAATAATGACGTTGTACCTGGCAACGGTAAGGTTTCTATGTTTTCCGATCATTTCAGTAATATGAGTGTAAAATTATTACAGAATTAGGAAACCCCTAAGGTTTCTCACTAGACGCCAGTAACTTTTACCACATTACCCGTCTTGTCATTCAAAGGGAATTAGGAATTTGCGAGTCATTCATTAAACTTTTTCTAAGATTTCCCTTAAAAAAAGAGCCTTTTTAAGAATCTCAATGGGGAAAGAAAAATCTAACGAAGCAAATAAGGAAACATGACCTTGGACGCCTCGTTTACTAAATTACCCCATGTTCATTAAAAATATTTGAACATGTTGAAAGAAAAATTTATGGAACTGATTATACTCAGATACAAGGTATCAATTTTTAAAGAACCCTAAATATGTCTTCCTAATCTTATAAATTGTAAAACAAGTACAAAGAAATTACCTGTACCTGAAAATCTTTTTCTACAAAACTTGGAGGTTTGATGAGATGTGTAAAAACGAAAATCGAATTTAATAAACGAATATTCTGGCCTGGAGGGGTAACATTCAGTTGAATCCGAATCGAAGAAGGAGGAACACAATTTAAATCGAATTTAGGTGTACGAAATATTGGATTCCTTTCTTTTCTTTTTTGGACTGTATTGTGTTGTTGAATGAAATACAATGAACAACATGAAAGAGAAACATAATAATGGAATTTATGGTCGAATACAAAAATGTATTTCAGTCCTATCAATCTATTCCAGAAATGATATTTCATCCCATAATGAAGTGAAAGAATTTCAATTTTCCATGTTTTGGACATGAAGAAAGGTTCAGCTGGTCAGTTAATTATTTATCGAAATAGAAACGGAAATTTCAAGAAAATAAATAGGTTGTGAAAGAACAAACAGATGCCAGGTTAATAAAAAATTACCTTTTGAATAGGTAACATTTGATTTGTAGAGAGGGTTTTTCCGTCAGAGTCGTGAATCAGTGGATGGCGCTCTAACTCACATGGTAAGTTCCCCAATTGAAATGTCATCAGTGTCTAACAATGGTCACAGTTTATCTGTGGATAACAGATTAATCATTAGAAGCAATTAAGATTATAAGAATTGTGTGGTTCGGAATCCACGTTAGTTGCAACATTTATCAAGAAACAAATGAATTTCTTCTTCGCGGTCAAACAGGTCAACCAAGCTAGGGATTATTTAATAATTTACGAGCTTTTCCTGAAATTATGTTGTGTTTTACGCACACGAAGTGTAACCCAGCCACAAAGTGGTCTCACGTAGGTTGCACGCCTCATGACTCTAAGTTTAAGTATTTTCGGGGAATCAATTTGAGTATTTAAGACACGAACTTTTAAAATATTTCGTCAATTCTTTTTAAAATAAATGTTAACACGTTCACGCCGGCGTGTACCACCGGTGGTACACGCGAGAACTTTAAGATAAAATTACATGATAAACTAAATACAATATGAGAAAGCTCTTTTACTAATAAAGTGCCGGCGTGAACGTGTTAATAATTTATAACATATGAACAGTTTTGTTCTTTATATCGTTTTTGAAAAAAAAGGTATCACGCACCCACACAAATAGATTCTTGTCTTGTATATATTCAATAAGCAACAAGAAACATTTTTCGCTGATCATCTCATTCGAATGGCGAAGATTTTTCATGGATTATACTCTAATGAGTTCCGAAAAATTGTTTTGAGTGTGTAAAACGTTGCAAAATTCCATATCAGCATAACTAAATTTGTCAGAGGGACTTCTGAAAATAAAATCTCAAGTTATTGTTCACAAGCCTGTATCGGGCAGTTTGGGCCTTGCTCACTTTGTTGCGATTTCGAGGTAACTCCAGATTAGAATATTCCAACGATTGTTCTGCCACAGAGAGATTATTGGGGGGTCACAGAGTAGAGATGGAATTACTATATTCTCTCACTGGGCCCAGAACCTCATCTGTACGATCCACACCTTGAGCAGATTCAGGCTAGGATTCCATCTCAGGTGGAATGAATTGGGGTACCCGCAGTTTGCGGAGAACCCGGAATTAGTGGATTCAATGTTCAGCAATGATCGGGGTTTTGCAGTCCCATCCGACCAGATCGCAGTTCTCAGCACACACCACATAGGAATACAACATGATCGAATCGACGCGAGAGAGGTTCCACCAACTTAACACCATTGATCCTGGGGCTGAGATGGTTTACGTTTCATCATACCATCGGATCTGCGCTAAACCGATGGCGTGTTAACCTCGGGGTGGACTTGGGCGTGATTGCGTTGTAATAAGCAGAGTAATATACCGTTATCCGTCCAATCACAAGGACTCTAATGTGGCATTGAAACTGTATCCAAACCAGCTGTCGCATATCAACCGGCGGGTTCACCGGGTTTGCTTGCTTTGTGACGGGGAGGGTTCTTACTTCCCACAGGTATTTTTCCTGCCTAGCGCTGGTTGAGCTCAAAAGCCTTCTTGGCGATTTGTGCCAGTACGCCTGTCCGTCGTTCCGTATAACGCGAACATCGTTTCTCCTGGGGTTGGCGAACCTGCAGTGGGGTGAACCGCTTGGTTAGCTTGATCTGCACGCTGGCCAAGTCTACATTTCACTTTTACTGCTTGAGGGTGGAAAGTGGGCATCAACACCTAAATATAACAGCACCCGCACGCGCTCTGAAATCCCACTTCGTTTCCAGGTTGAAGAGGCGCTTGCATCTCGAATGCATGGTAACGAAAGAGATAATATTCAACTGCAGGTAGCCACCTTTGGCTTCAGTACAGCAAGAAAGGCTTATCTTTCGCTGGTAGTGCAGACCGCGGTTCTTATAACACCTGTCTACGGAGCTTCTCCCAACTTTGGAACTGTTAGAAGTACCGCGCGAAGCCAAGGACTCCCGTGAAGGATACAGAGCTAGAGTAATGCTGAGAGCAGCTTGCAGATATCTTAGTACTCCCGCGAGACTTCATTAATTCTAGATCCTTTCTATTTCCTTTGACTTTAATTTGAATATTCAAAATGTGCGGGCAATTGTTGGAGCTTCCACTTACCTTACGGAAAAAATTAAACGTCGTTAGGTATTTTATGTTGAATTTAAATTTATTGTTAAATCCTTTACATTTGCAACTTCTAGAAATGCATTTTCAAAGTTTATGGTATTTTTCATATTCTGACTAGTTTTGTGTCATTTTTTTTGCATTGAGCAATTCTTGTTGGGCCATTTATCGTCGGCCTAATCCTAAACCCTCGTAACTCCACTTTGTACGATCTCGTATTTTTGATCGCAAACGGTAACACTAGCCGCAACGTATGCATGACGTAAATTTAGTAATTTAGGAAAAAAGGGAAATCCCCTAAAAATGTAGTTTAAAAAACTCATAACTATATGAATTTTAAAGTTTTCCCGCTCTCCTGTAAAATTTGAGTTTTGGCAATTACGAGGTTTTAGGATTAGGCCGACGTTATATATCCCTGTAGGTTAGCTAGATTCGAGCTCTTTTCTTTTTATAATTAATTTATAAATAAAGAGACTATTTACATAAAAAAAATTAATCTATGGCAATTCTCTGAAGGAGTTGCCCAATTTGATTTATCTTCTGTCATAATATTTTATTTTTAATAAAGTATCCTTGTGGCACACTTAATTCACCTACTTATCCGATTTAGCTCATTTTCATATTAGACTTTAAATTTTAACGAAGTACCTGGGCGCCAAATGTCAAGACTGGCTCACAGCATTTCGACATTTATAATGCGATTTCTTTTTATTTCCCAGTAACAGCTATATATTTTATTCCTTTGCAAGATGAATATCTTTAGGCATTAAAAATGCTTCTTTAAACGTATATATGCATATACATTTAGGGCAGCTTAAGCTACGTCACACACTGGAGCTGTGCTGCGCTGGCCAAGCTCTGCTAAATTTTTATAATACACACGTTTTATTGGATCGCCACACACTGTCGCTAAGCTGTGCGAGATGAACTGATCCATTCAAACGTGTGTACTACCAAAAACATTGTACTGCGCAGCCAGCGTGCCTAAGCTGACAAGCTGACTACACAGATCACCAATAACATCACAACATAATTGTTGCTGTTCTTATAGGCACATGTCGAATCTTTCAACTATCTGAAGAAGATCGTTTCCAAATTGAGCCTTGCAAAATTGACACAGGCATATTAACCTGTACTCTTGCTGTTTCACAAGTCTGTTTTTCACAGATGGTCAAATTATTGAAATTATTGAAAGAAACTTGTGGAATACAAAAATATAACAATTTTCGGGCAAGAAAAAATGGTAAAATTTCAAAAAGGTTCTGGTAAATCATTGCTGTACACATTTAAAGGGGAATGTCATTGATTGAAATCAGTTTTTTATTTTTTTTTATTTGGATTTCGAATTGGGTAATTTCGATGGTTTCGGGTAGCGTATTCATCAAAGTATTACCACAATTGAGCAATGACCAACATTCCAAAGGAAAGATGTCTGCCACATGCTGGTCGGTCGATACGTCGCAACACTAAAGTGGACCAACACAAAGGCCAAAAGCAAACAGAAAGCTGAAAAATTTCATGTTGTGCGGCGTCCCTGTAGTCTCATTAAAAATTCATATGTTCATCCAAAATGTAAATGACCTAATCTCGAAAAACTGGAAGACACATAAACCTTTTCGCTCTAGTTTTAGATAGGAATGGACTTTTTCATGACGCAAACAAAACCACGATAGTAGGTCACATTGAAAATACCTTAGGATGTATTCCCAAGTAAATAATGGCTTTAAACAGACCAAATTCTGGTCAAAAATATATAAATTATTTTCAGGATATATTTTGCGAAAATGTATGTTTAATACTTACTTATAATAAATTGAAGCAAACACACGAGAACAAGACAAAATTCCTAAAAGTTCATGAAAACATGTATTCAAATGGAATTTGGTAGCTGTTCAACCTGCGAGTACGTGGGTTCCTTTAAGTATCGTGGGACATACCTACATTCATGATATTATCAAGGGGACAACCTTAGGATGCGCACGTCACAAATTATTATTATTATTATTAAATATTCGGGACCTTCATTCAATTTGATCTTCATTGAGAGTTTGGCTATTTTCTGGGAAACCAAATGAGAGTATTTATAAAATAATTATTGAGCTTCCAGTAACGTATGTATGTGAACGATGACGTGACGTAGAATAGTATGAGAACATCTGAAGACAT